>CABFVX010003006.1:4904-97044 GCA_902151425.1 Timema shepardi | reverse complement strand
TATATTGCGCTGCCACAAGATATTTACAAACGCTTCTTTCATATTCATAAGTAATATGCTAATATATGCTTCTCTCCCTGTTGACAGATAGTGTCAGCGCAAATAAAATATTATTAGGCCCTAATATTAATGATAATAATAATAATAATAATAATAATAATAATAATAAATAATTATTATTACACTTTGTTAAAAGTTACATAAATTTTACTTTAAACCCATTTTATTTCTACGTCTCACTATCCGACCGAACTATCTGTATTTAGAGACACTGGCTAGCGACGAGGAAGAAATAGTTTAGAGGAAATGCACTCACATTTGTTTGGAGAAAAATTCAGAAACCATTTATAACAATTATTCCTCTACAATTTACCAAGGCGAGATACGAACCTGCACTAGCAATTCAATATACTGCTAGTCAGACGCTAAATACCACGTGAGAATTGGTGTGGATATTAAAAGTTTGTTTTCTAGTTTAGATTATTTAGTTTAATTTTGTACCAACTAAATTACTTTAATGGTATTAACACATAAAAGCCCTAAAATATGAATTTAAAAATAATATTAAATAACATTGACAAATTAAAAAAGTCACGTTGCTTATTAAGGTTGCAAAAATTTACATCTGTCCAATGTTAAAACTATACACGTAGCTTGGCGTATGAATATATTAAACTAGTTTACTTTCATAATTATAAGATAAAGTTATCCTTTAGAAAATCTGACTCATTCACAAAATAGATTATTTTCACAAGAATAAGACATGGTTATATTTGAGATTATTATTTTAGATATAAATTATGGAAATAGCTAACTTCAAAAGGCAACGAATAATAAGTTGAAAGTAAATATTGCATCGAATTTGAAACAAAAATAATATACATTCTAGGTTCCTAAAATTCCACGTTTGATCCAAATTGTTACTCACTTGAAAACTTAGATCTCCCAGTGTTAAGTAGAAGCGAAGAAGAGTGATGTTCTCTGTATGGTAACATAGTTTATAGGATGTCCTTTTATATTAGTTAGCGAAAGGAAAAACAATCTGGTCCTTTTGTTGATTGTTAGCGAGAAATATTCATCTTTATAAAGAGGTGCTTCCCGGCGTGTGACGTCACACAAGGTCATTGAATGATAAAAAAAACCTCTCCCCTCGCGTCGTAATAGAACAAACCCGGCTAATTGTAACTATTATAATTACGTTATATGTAGTACTTGATAAGTTCATTTGGCAGGGGTTCACAAATCGTGCTACAGTCTCTTACACAATAATATTTATTAAAGATGAGGGATAGTCTCAACAAAACTGCCCATTTGGACTGTACGGACGTAGCTTACAATAAATAAGCTATAATTATAAGCAGACTTCTGTGCTGGCGGCCGAGGTTCAGTCCTCGGTCCCGGCACAGATTTATCTGATCACCAAACCCTTCCTTCACCTCTGACAAGACATCTTGTGAATGTGGGGAATACCAAGCCTCCACCGTGGTTCGGATCCCACGTTAAACTGTAGGTCCTCCATTTCATCTCACAATCACCCTACCATTACACATTGGCGTAAGTGCGTATAACCCGAACGGGTAGTAAGACGTGGTGCTAATAATAATAATAATATAATTATAAGCATGAGCGCCCATAAATGAACAATAATTGGGGGTCTTAGGCCCTCCACCCTATTACTCTGCAGTATTGCCGTCTTTTTTTTTGTTAATTGTTATGAGAAAAAATTGAATTGTATATTTGGGATTTGGCTACAATTGGCTGCTAACACTTTTGAATCATCAATATTCGAGTTAACATAAATAAAAAGGTTAGGAAAGAAGTAGAAGTTAAAATTTACAGTGAACAAACCCACTTTTTCATGGAAGGAGAGAGGGCAACTACTTAGGAAATTAGTACACATGACCGAAATTAGTACACCCGGGCTCCTCGTCATTATAAAACTAGTACAAGACGAGGCTAAAGTGTTTTCCGAATACAATTATGAAGACCTTGACTTGAAACAATTTTAACCAATTGGTTAAAGGAATTATATAGTCTTATGAGAGTAAAAAATATTGACGTATATCTTTTTACATCCATCCATTACTTTGTCCAGCCCGTGATTACTTTTTTTTCTATCCAAGTCATATATTTTCCACCGCTAAGTCTGTCGTAGCTTCATATGCCTTATAATATACCTTAATACTGGGACAGGCACAACATCCACTCCCCGGACATTAATTTATCAATATGAAAGTGTAAACCCATATTTCCATCAATGCTAAATTATCAGCCATGCCTGGAATCCAACCCCGGTCCATTAGCTAAGTAAGCAGACACGCTAAGGACTGAGCTGAGGTGTCGGATTCAAAATAATATTTTATTAATATAATTAATTTACTAAGAAAATGCTTTCTTTGTTGTTTATGATGTTAAAGACATGGCAAACAAAATACAGTTTGTAAATGACAACAAGCCTTAAAAAATTACAACTTTTTTTTTCAAAAATTCAATTTTAAATATTTTCACTTTGTTTAAAATTGTACAATTTTTTTTTAAAAGAGATGAGAGGATTCTAATTTTGATTCGAAATTCTAAAGAAAAATTATGTTTTGGATTCGAGAAATATAAGCTTCAACTCATCAATAGTTATTAATATTCTTGTACTGAAGACGAGTTAGGGGGAAATATATCTGAATTAGCGTAGAGATGAGATGGGGAAATACACACACTTATAAATAATATGTTGGAAAAAATACCTATTAGGACACATGAACAAGATTTAAACTCCGACCTCCTCGTAAATTTCAATCAGTTTAATTCCTGATGCATAGTGCTAGCCCACATCGGTGAACGCGTGGTTTGAAGGTTAGACTCATCTAGTCTGGCTTCCTAGGAGTACGAGGTCGGCGTTCACCCACTACGCAGTTTTTATACCTTAAAATTGTTTTACAGCCTCTTTCCATAAAAATCCGGTACATTTACTTTCAATTTTAGCCTACTCATCTCTACTCCATTAGCGTAATTAAAATTCTAGTCGCCTGAAAGGTTAATAAGGTGCGGAAAAAAAAATCAAAACAATAGTAAAAACATCGGTACTGCTTCTCTGTTTTATGCCCCGTCCATACAATAACCGTTTCTTTACTTAAAAAAATATATACATTTACTAAAAGCTCGTTAAGATTTGTGAAACGAAATAATAGTTCTATACATTGTTCTAGAAACACTTCACTAAAGATCATAAATACAAATATAATATATACTGTTACTTACTCTATGGCATTAGGAACATTAACAATAAAAAAACGAGAAAAGAGGAACATCTTTATCCACCAAAGAGCATAAGAATCAAATTCATTTTCAAAGACATGAATTATTTAAAAAAAAATATTTTCGTATAGCTCAGAAACTACTGGTTTTATAAAAAGATACTTCAAATTTAAATTTAGGGTTAGACATAAAATTCCAACAACCCCTCGGGGGGAGGGGGCGGGGGGGGGGGGCTTATGAAAAACCTATATACCAAGTTTTAACCCAATCAGTAAAATAATGTCGGTTCTAGCCTGAGTTACAGACATACAAACGGCATTGTAAAAAGCACTTTTTAGGTTTCAAAGGGTCATGAAACGTTGACATTTATCAAAATCTCGATTTAGATTTTTTTTTGACAATAACAATACTTTATTTCCGAGGTATCGAGAAAAAGTAAAAAAACAACGTGTTTTACTACAGTTACAGGCTATACGCAGTTATGACAATTACTCTAATGGGGTAGGTACGAGGAAGGAAACATTTTAGAGGTAATTTACCCGCATTTGCATGGAAGGAAAGTGGGAAACCAGTTAGCAAAAAAAAAAATACCCCCGGTAGACTCGACCGTGATTCGAACCCTGTTCTACCCGTCATCAGCAGGCCAGTCCAACAAGAGAGTGACGCCTTTCAGATCATTCAGTTACTGAAGCGGGTTTTTCTGTACTTAAGTCAGAACTAAATTCAACCCCAGTCCACCGACGACCAACTATTATGACAAACCTCGCTGAAGATTTATCATTCAATTGACCTTGTGTGACGTCACACGCCGGGAAGCACCTCTTTATAAAGATGAATATTTCTCGCTAACAATCAACAAAAGGACCAGATTGCTTTTCCTTTCGCTAACTAATATAAAAGGACATCCTATAAACTATGTTACCATACAGAGAACATCACTCTTCTACTTAACACTGGGAGATCTACAAGTTTTCAAGTGAGTAACAATTTGGATTAAACTCAGCATTTTAGAAAAGTCTTATTATTATTAGCACCACGTCTTTCTACAGTTTAACGTGGGATCCGAACCACGGTGAAGGCCTGGCATTCCACACATTCACAAGTTGTGATTAATACACGTCTTGTCAGAGGTGAAGGAAAGGTTTGGCAATCAGATAAATATGTGCCGGGACCGGAGATTGAACCCCGGACCCCCAGCACAGAAGACTGACACCTTACTCCTAGACCACCAGGTCACCTTAGAAAATTATAATGATGTGTTTTTATCGAATAAACTGTACTATATTTATTTTAAATTTATTATTACTTATTGTCTTCAAATTAGACTTCTATCCTCTATAATTAAACTTAAACGTTCAGGTACGAAAATGTCTAGTACTTGGAAAAAGAGTTAAATTTTATTAAGAAGACACATAAGAGCAATCTAATGTAATATAATCATACGTCAAGCTATGTGTACTGGGACTGTCACCTTTATTAGATAATGTCTATTTTGAATTCTTCAAGAGGAAAAGAGACTTAATTTTAATTGGTTAATCATTTTTATTGAATGTTATTTATACATATATATTCTAAGACTTTACTATGAGAGCCTTCCATAATTCTTTAGTTGATTCCAAATTAAATTTAAATTAGACAAAAAAAGTAGAACATAAACTTTTAATGCCTGAACCGGCTCTCACTTGGTATTGGCCGTCAGACTAGCAATAGATTAGACAGCCGGTGACCGGGAAGCTGTAGCTTCGAATCTAACCCCGGTATATTAAAGGGGAATTGTTATAAACTGTTTCCAGATATCTCTCCACACAAATATGAGTGCATTTCCTCTAAACTCTTTCTTCCTCGTCGCTAACCAGTGTCTCTAAATACAGATAGTTCGGACGGGTAGTAAGACGTCGAAATAAAATGGGTTTACAGTAAAATGTATGTAACTTTTGACAAAGTGTAATTATAGGGTTATTATTATCATTAATATTAGGGCTACTACTATTTTATTTGCGCTGACACTATATGTCAACAGGGAGAGAAGCATATATTAGCATATTACTTATGAATATGAAAGAAGCGTTTGTAAATATCTTGTGGCAGCGCAATATAATATGACACTTGTCCCTCAGTCTACTCCACCATGAACCATCTGGCGACAATCCTCCTGGTAGCCGGTCTGGCAGTCTGCTGGTCTGAACCTGCTACATCTGCAGCTGTAGATGCTCCTCTGCCCTACATGTACTTGCTTCAACCTGTGTACATACGTGCAGCTGACGAGGAGGGCTCACAGCCCCTGGTTGAAGAACTGCAACATGTGAGTCTTCACATTACCCCACACTCCAATACAATCTTATAACAGTCTGATGTTTTCATTCTAGTGGGATAGGAATATCTGTAGGTGTCAGGTGGCGGTGTCCGTTGTAGACCGAGTGTATTTATAACAACATCAACGTCGGAATTTATCTTCGACACAAGGAAGTAGGTAGGCAAGGGCCGGGAAGGAGGAGGAATGTTTGAAACCGGAACTGAAGTTTTTATCAACGATCTACAAAGCTGATACTTGCTTTATAGCTTTTTAATAAAAACAAGAATCGACTCAAATTCTTTCATATTTAATATAAAACTATCCAATAATTTATTTTTAATAGATTCATTAAATTTTAATTATCTCTAAACATCGATTAAATAAGAACTTGTTGGTAAATTCTACTTTTAACTACAGTATAATATAATTATCTTATCTAAAATATGTTGTTTTTCTTAATTGAATCAAAATGTTTTGCTAAACGTTTGCATCTTGATGGTTCTGCTTCCCCGCTTTTCTAAGCTCAAACATTCGCAGTCCAAAGCTCCCAACAGGTTTTTTATCCAATCTCGTCTGTGGAAAAGTCTTGACGTCAGGCATTTAATTTTGAAAGTTAAAAGTGTATGTAATTCCAGAGAGCATTCATTACTAGTTTATGTATTGACCGTTTCATGTCTATTAAAACTATACTTATCCTAGTTTTAAAATGCCAGCAGTGGTAACACTGGATATTGTCACGTCTCGCTAATGTTTCTCTTACAAGTGCACGTGTTGAGCGCAGCTGTGTCTTTGTTACAGGTTTCCGGTAGAGTACGCCGCTCCTTCGCCCCCGGCGCCCCCCAGCTCCCGTCGTCCGGTAACCCTAACGGTAACGGTAACGGAGTGGACGTGTCAGTGACCCGGGAGCGAGGCGTGGGCACAGTGGTGTCAGGTCAGGCTCAAGGTAACGTGTACCGCAGTCCTGATGGAAACACGAGGGTCGACGCTCACGGTCAGTGGCAGAGGGTGTACGACGGACCACAGCGAGGTCAGCGCACCCACGGCGCAGGCGTCACCTTCTCCCACAAGTGGTAAACAAAGGAGGATAGACGCAAGGCAACATTGAGTGGAACTAGTCATATTTCACAGCTACTTCGACAGATTTATTTAAGTTTTGCATTACCTTTAAATTAACCAATATTCAAACATTTTATAAAAACAATTTGTTCTTTAAAGTTAATAACACACATTTGTATAATAATTGTATTTATTTTATTGTATTTATATACATTATTTAATAAATTATTTACCAAACTGTAATGTTGATTATTGTATTTACTCCATACCGTTGGTTTAAGCAATTGTATTGGTTCTTTAGTAGCTCTTCTTTATTATTTATTCCAAGTAAATGCGGGTTCACTTCCTCTATATTCAACCTTCCAAATTCCTAACCCATTATATTAATACTTAAGCGTATAACTCGAATGGGTAGTAAGACAAAAAAACAAAGTGTTGGTCTGTGTGTCTGTTTCTTAAGATCCTAAGATCTCTGGAACAGCTTAACTGATTTATATGCAGTTTTTTATATTATGTAGATTATTACTGGTAAATTTTTAGGCTATTAATGAACCAAATTAACTAAAAAAATAATGTTTTTAAAGAATATGTATTAAAATGTGTGAACGATGTTGAATGTAGAATTAATTACTTTTTTATATAAGTCAATCGCCAAATCCAAAGAGTAATTACAAAATACATTAAAATATTAAATCCAAGTAGAAATCATATTTTAGTTTAGTTGGTTGTTTTGAATTCACAGATCCTTGTAAAGGAAGTCTCTGTACTTAGTCTATGTGCAAGGCATGATATGGGTATAATTTGGGAGTAGCTGATTTCCTTCATACCTTAAGCTCAATAGTGCCTGAGGACAATAAAAAGGTATGACGGCCATCCCATATGTAAAGCTTTTCAAAATGGCGGCCAATCAAATATTTTGAAAAGTTGTGCATTTGGGATGGCCATCATACATTTTCATCGTCCTCAGACACTAATGAATTTGTGGTTTGAAGGAAATCTGGTACTCCAAAATTATACTTCACTTCCCTCTATATTCTATAAGCTCTACTGGAACATGGACTTATATTTTCTCATAAATAGAGAACTACTGAATATTATTATTATTATTACCGCGTCTTACTCATTCGGGTTATACGCTAATGTATAATGGTAGGGTGATTGTGAAATGAAATGAAGGACCTACAGTTTAACGTGGAATCAGAACCACGGTGGAGACCTGGCATTTCTCACATTCACAAGATGTCTTGCCAGAGGTGAAGGAAGGGTTTGTTAATCAGAACCACTGAATAGATTTGAATGTGGTTGTTTTTATCATGTTGAATTACTCTAGAAAGGTTATTAGATATTTAAAAATTATCTAGGCTTCCAAGGAGCTGATCAGTGACGTTAAAGGCAATACAAATATTTATGTACATTGTGGAGTGGCAATAGCGAGGAATGCCACACGTGAAGCTATTGTTATGACATCAGGAAAAAATATAAGACCCGACGATACAAATTCGGTGATAAGTTCAGAGATTCCTCATTCAAACATTGACCCACATCTGCAAGGAAATGTAACTAAACATATTATGGTACACAAACCATAAGGACTTTTGAATCAATTGTCTCTATGCATGCAGCAAAAACTATCCAAAGAGGTTGTTTTATGTAATGCTTGGTAAATAAAGAATTTCCAGTGCAGAAAGCAAGATGTTTCTGTTGAGGAACCCCTTGGAGTGAAGACAGGTGCGTCCTTCAGCCGGATATGTACCGTACACTCAAATATCACTGTGCTATATGAGAATATGGCTCCATATTGTTAAATGTCCAACTTCATTTGAAAATTCACGTAACCCACGCATGCCACACTTGGGTTCCCCCACATGTCACGTGCAGTGAATGGCCTTGGCCACCATTTTATGTAGGTTATTCAGTCTGTTTACATTAGTGATAGGTACTATTGAATGATTTTAACTATCGATTATCAAATGATAATTTAATAGTTTTAAATTATGTTCATTCAGAGCTGCTGTGTCTATATTTCATTATCTCCAGTCATAACAAAGCTAACTACTCAAAATGACGTAGCAGGTATTTCTCCACTTACCTGCGCCATGAAATGCAAACACACCACAAATATAAACACATATTCATCGCTGGAGATTTGTTGTGAATGTCGAGTTCTTGACTTGAAAAAGTATTTTAGTTTTCCACTAAGCAATGTGTGCACTGTTTATTCATTTTACTTTTGTATCATTTTTAGGCCTAGCTCTATTATGAGCTTTATATATGATAGTATAGACATGTTTTTAGTATTTTATATACACTTGAATGTTAAAAAGCGGTGCTCTGGATCCAAACTCGCCCTGTAGGCGGGGCCCTTGTATAGTTAAATAGAGCCATTGACTAAATTATTGGGAACGTAAAGGATAATGATGTTGGTTAGAAAATCTAATAGAAAATATATTTACGAGTTTCCACAAAGGTAAGTTGGTCTGCTAACCTTTCAATACAAAATCAAACAAGAAATTGGAAGAATAATAATCTTAAATCAATTTATATTATTTATTTGAGAGATGGTACAAAAGTTTTCACTAAAGTATTTTCTAATGATAAAAAAAAATACAAATATTTTAAATACTTAACATTTGGTTTATTCTTATAATATATATTGCACTGCATATGTAATATATAAGTTAACACTGTAAAACTTATTTCCTTTAATCATAATGAAACAAGATTAACATTCACATGTAGGCACCAGTCCTATTTCTTTTTAGCAAACATGACATTTTATTTACTCTAATACACAACATAGGAAACATTCAAACAGGAAACATCTAGACCAGTATGTTCCAACCTGCGGTCAAAGATTTTTTTTTCTTCTTCTGACACACCAATCTCAACGGGTTCTTAGATAAATAACTGGACAAGATAAGCCCCGATATTTATTATGGAAAAATTTACACAAAACCATTATTTGTTCATTTCACTATGTTGGCATAGTCATAATACTACTAGGGTGCAACTTACTTCAGTGGCCGAATGATCTAAGGCATAATTCTCATGTTAGACTGGCCTGTTGAAGACAGGGAGATGGGGATTCAAATCCCGGTCGGGTCTACTGAGGGTGGTTTCTCCTACATGTATTCTCCACTAATTCATTGCAAATGCAGATAGACTACATCTAAAAGGCTTACTTCTTCATCCCTATGCTATTAGAGTAATTATCATACATGCATATTGCCAGAACAGGTAGTATGTCTCAGAGTTAATTTATATATTTTGTGTACTGATTCTAAATATTAAAAAAAAAATTAAAGTCGTTACTAGTTTATTACCATTAGCATTAATTTATTTTGTTTGCATGCAGCACATCATAAAAGGTTGAACCATAATGAATTAAACCATCAAAAAGCTTGGATCACTTTTCCCTAAAACAATTCACATAAAATATAGCTGATAGCATATTTTTGTATGTACCCCTAATTGGTAAAATAGTTAAGGTATTTAGAAAACTATCAAATAAGCAACGAGGGAATTAAAAGTGCTCCTTATTTATTTATTTTTATTTAGAAACTATATAAATATAAATACACAAATTGGTTCAAATAAAGTGATAAAAATACAATCAAGTAGTTTACAAAGATATTAAAATGGAAAAAAAAAATCCAAATTAATTCTTTATTTCAAACCAATATAATAGCAGTTGGGGATGATTCATAAACCACGTAACGGTTTTAAGAGAGGGGTGGGGGTTGGGAAGGGTGAGTTTTTATGTCTACTTGGTGTTACATAAGGGTAGCCGGTAAGAAAAACCTGTTATGTGGTTTATGGATGACCCTTTACCAGTCTTATAGCCTTCTAAGGTGAATACAATTTTAAACAAAATCACTTGTGTTGTGAATAATATTCAATAGATCCAAGTGTTTTGAGCACAGTTTTAATGGATCTACTACATACACATATATGGCACTCTCACACGAAACTTCAGTCACCAGAAAGCTTGTAGAGATGCTTTTAAAACGCTAGAATCCTGAATTTCTTTGAGTTGGCAGAATCCCATGGGCTCGTCTGTTGAAACCAGAATCGTCGCATTGCTTCCATTATCTCGTCAGGAGTGATGGGGGGATTCATAGACACCAACTACAATGAAAGAGTTAGTCATTTCTTTCCTATACAATTTTAATTAATTCAGCACAAGATTACTATGGTGGTATTCTAATTGGAATTTTTTTAAGAAAATAAAAACCCAATTTTTTGTTGTCACCAATGACTAAATTTTTTTTTTTATTTAATAGGTATTAATCCTATCAACAGTGATGGCTTAATAACACAGAATCTATGTATTAATATATTAACACTTTATTCACTTTTATAACTGTCATAAAATCCAACACCTTAACTTAGTCGGTAGTGTGTCTGTCTACTGAGTTTAAGGTCCCAAGTTCAATTCTTGGCATGGCCAAAAAATGTATCATTAGTTAAATGTGGGTTTACCTCTTTCACAGTGATGAATTAGCGGCCAGGGGGTGGCTGTTGTGTCTGTCCTAGTCTTAAGGTAAATTATAAGGCATATGAAGCTACGACAGGCCTAGCAAGCCAGTAGTGGAAAATATATGGCTTGAATAAAAAACTACCAAAGGCTGAAAACAGTAATAGACGCAAAAAAAAAAAAAGTTGCTACAGTGACCTTGTCAGGTGAACTCGTCTCTTAGCCGGGAGATCAACATTAAAATTTTCGTGGGGATACAGTTAAAAAGTTACTAGATTTACTTTAACGTATTCATATGCCAAATTATGTATTCTGAAGCTGTAACTATTGATTGATAATATATATACCTTTTAAATAAAACAAATAATACAATGGAACGTAGGCCACGATACTTTTTTCTAAATCTCTTCTTACCAACATTAGAATGAAAAATCAGTTCAATCCACAAATTAGCGTGGTCTCGAGTGATGGTAGCACTGATTATGTATTTGGAATATTTAAATTAATTATGTCTAGGAGTGGTTTCACACGGGGATATGTGTATCAGGATACTTGCATCGAGGATACCAATACACCTTTACAGCATGAGAAGCCTTACAGATGGTGATATGTATTGGATTCTGTATCACAAATCACAATTTGAGTATACCATGGATTTCTGTCGCATGAGACTCCAGCGGTATCGAGGCGGCTGTGGTAATGTTGATAGCTACAGCCTAATTCACATGGTAGATACTGTATCGTGAAGTTCTTGAGATGCTGTAGATGCTTCTAGCAATTATATCTTCTATGTATCATTATCTATTATTTTTTATATTTAACTTGCCCTACAATTAACAATTTGTGATAAATACAGTGTTCGATAACGATAAATTCAACCCAATTATTCAAAGTGCTCATGAGTTATGGGATGAATCTATCATGTTGATTATGTTGAAAGAGTGAAGAGGGAACAAGCTTTGAGAAGTGTCTTGCAAACTATGCACGAGGACAAGGATGTTGCCACTTAGGATGTAAAAAAGCAAAACATAGTCACTTTTAATTAGTAATCATATTGTAACAAAATTAGTGTTTAACAGTGTGACTGGTGCGCTTCTCGTTGTCTACACTAACTGCGCTCCTTGTTCTCTCTATCTCCCTTTTTGTCTAGCAGGTAATCAGAGGCAGGCAAGATTGGCCGGGGGATTATAGGGTATGGAGGAAGGGAGTCTGGAAGAATCTGGGTTATTTTAATTCTGGGCTAATATTCTAGAAATGGAAGATTCCAGACTATTAACTGTGACCCAGATGGCAATAATCACGGGACTGAGTTGTGTATTGCGGGGTGAGTGGGCCGGTGTGTCCAGTAGTGGGTATTGGGCTAGCGGGCCCAAGCGGGTCGGCGTGTCCGTGAGTCCGGCGTCTGTATAATGTGGAGTATTGTGGTGTGTCTATTATTATCATTAGCACCGCGTCTTACTACCCGTTCGGGTTATATGCATTTATGCTAATGTGTAATGGTAAGGTGATTGTGAGATGAAATGGAGGACCTAGAGTTTAACGTGGAATTCGAACCACGGTGGAGGCCTGGCATTCCCCACACTCACAAGATGTTTTGTCAGAGGTGAAGGAAGGGTTTAGTAATCAGATAAATCTGTGCCTGAACCGAGGATTGAACCCCGGCCGCCAGCACAGAAGTCTGACACCTTACCCCTAGACCGCGTGGTGTGTCGTGTGCAGGACATGTGCCGGCTTGTGTGGACTACACGGGTAATGTAAACATTTATTATTATTGTGGACTACATTTTTGTGACTATTTTAATATTTGAATAGTAACTATTATAACTAATATAACATGTTTTACAGTCATTTATTTTCTTTATTTAATTTAAATGCATTATATGTGTTTTTATACTCTTATTAACTTATAGACGTAACTACGATTATTATTTAATTCAATGACTTGTTTAGTTATGAATTTAATTGTATTTTAATCAGTGTATATATTGTTTTATTTTTAATAATCAAAACTTTGAATATTCCGTGTGCATTTTCATTCGTGTTTAATCAGCAACCCACACCAGTAACATTGAAAGCACTCACGTACAGTGAAGTGTGAATGGTCAGCAACCCTCCCACGTCATGCGTTTCAATATTAAAACTTTAACTTATGCCAGTACTTGCTATACATTTTTTTAAATCTTTAAATTTCTTCAAACTTAAGAATATTTCTAATGCAGATCTTCTTCGGTTACAAAATATTTAATAAAATACTCTCAAATTACAGTTGGTGTCAAGTGGCACCAGAATTAATATTGTAACTATTATTTTAGTAAACCTATGTAATATAAATTATATTCATACATAGGTTCATCTCTCAAACAAAATTATTGAGCATTAAACATTCCATGGTAATGTAGATTGCCATATCAATTCTTACATTCAATGGCCCGTGGAAAATTCTCCACTTGATAGTCGAGATACTGAAGGAACATTCAATGAATCGACAAACTCTTGTTATATGGTAACTTAACACTCTTTTATCCTGAGGTAAATTATTACCGCTGTAGGAACGCATCATATTATTTGATAAAGAAAAGGCTCTTAACTCCAACCAAAATGAATGGTGGGCTATCTTGCAATCGTTTCTGTATGGTAGATAAGCAAGATCTGGAATATTAAGGGTTCTTTTTATCATTTTGATGTTAAATTGAGAATTGTTATGCATAAATGCATCATTTTTTCCCCATGATCTCCAATATCAATGAAAGTGAAACATTAATTGCAGTCATAAATAGCAAGGAGTTTTAGCGAGAAGTTGTTTTTGTAGTTGTAATATAATTAACCACTATGTTAAAGTTGTACGCTTGTCAGCTACGGCTCCAATACAGTTGGGAAAATCACTATGGTTTACAAATCCTTCCGATATTTCCAACCAAAGCCATTTATCTGGTTGAGGCACACATATTTCCTTGATGCAATCCCAAATTGCACTATACACACCCTGAATAATTTCACTTAGCGTTAGGATCCAAACTCTATATGAATAGTATATATCTATCAAAGAAAAACCAGCAGCAAGGTACCTGAAAAAAATTATTCAATTTTATTATTGTTACAGGTAACCTATAGATTTACAAAAGAAAAAAGCAGTTAAAGAATTCGTTCATTTGAGGATTGGCCAAGTGGAAGTAAACTATATCAGGATCAAAGCGAATATGGAAAGCCTACGTGTACTTCGACCAACTGACATTCCTAACTCCACCCATGTCAAAAGCAGAATATGTGAAATTTCAAACAATTCACTAAATTAGTCCCTAGTCATTTCCATTTATTATTTTAAAATATTGATCACTTTCCTTTCTAAGTTCATCCCAACAATGGAAGAAACTTAAAATGCAAATGAAACAAAAGTAACAAAAAATGTCAACCCAGATTTACAAAAGGAGGAAATCTGCAAGAAATGAAGTTGATTCTATGTTGATCAAAGTCCTCACAAACAATTCAAAATGGAATTTGAATGACAATGATGATGATCATTTTTTACCCTCGCTTATGGATGACTTTAAGAAAGTTTCTGCTGAAACAGTTTTTTTTACATACATTACTGTTTCCAGCTTATGACATAGGTCATTTTTTTATTCAAGTCATATTTTTCCACTAGAGGCTTGCTAGGCTCGTCAAAGTTTCATATGCCTTATAATCTACCTTAAGACTAGAACAGGAACAACATCCAGTCAGTAGGCCCATATTTTCATCAATGATACATTTTTGGCCCTGCCGGAAATTGAGCCCAGGACCCTTAGCTCAGTAGGCAGACACACTACCAACTGAGATGAGGTGTCGGGCCTGTAACAAAAAGGTATGTCAAAATAAATCTAATAAAAACAACTAAGAATGGTCTGCATCCGCAACACCTCGAATTTCAAAACTCACAAATACAATAAAATGTTAATCATTTGTCTTATCCTGTTCACTCACTATCTCAAAAAGCAAATCAAAAAATTTCCTATCCTGTAAATTTATTTTTGAATCACCACTCATCATTAACTACCCCATAGCATCCTTCTTACACTGAGAATACAAGTATTTCTCGACCCTTTATCCTAGAAAGCTTTTCGAAAAAATCCAATGTCCTTGAATAAATAAAAATCATTATGACAATAAAGCTGGTTTTCATTTTTTTAAAGCCTTATTATAATTTCAAACTAAGATTATTCGATAAATTCATCACTAAGCTTATCTCAGTCATTGTCAAGTTCTCCTTTAAATAAATGCATGCTCACATATCGGAATGTGTTCTTTTTTACAAATGGATGTGTCCAAAATATTAAGGAGATAATTGAACAAGGTAGCAGACATCCAAAAGTAACTAAACGATTTTTTAGGGTCAGACATCAGTTCTTCAAAGAGTTAATGAAAAGTTCCTCTTTCGAGCAATCTAATGATAAGATGAATCCAATATTTCCTTCTTCATTTCTTCTTTGCCATTTTACAAATAGCAGCTGCATTGAAACCATCCATTTGAAAATAGGAGATAAAATCTTCCAAAACAAGAGCTTGGTAGCAAAGCGAGTGATCAACTGAAGAGAAAAGCACGCCCATTTTATTCGGCCTTTTGTTAGATACTGTATTGCCCATCTGATTAAATTTCTCGGTATCCTCGATTTAAGTATCAGGATACATGTATCCATATGTGAAACCAATCAAAGTGTTACTAAACAAACTCAAAGACAGGGGCGTAGAGAGGGTAGGTGGGTCCATATATTCAAGCTTTTATGGTAACATTTTCTAGCAGATCCCCACTAGAAAAATTAGCTATCCACGCCCTTGCTTGAAGATAAAATCCAAGTCTAGCCGAAGAGATGTACCTGATTACTGGCGGAGTCTGCAGACGTTCCTGGAGAAGACCTGTAAAAACCTTGGCCGAGGGGGTCGACCGAGTTTACAGAGGCATCTTTTCTGACTAGCATAGCCAGGTCTACAATTTCAGCCACAGTTTCCTTGGATAGGTAGCCTAAACAGAAACAATCAAGAACAAAATAGGTAACGCTAGGAATGCAAAATTATATTAACGACTATACAATATATTTGGGGGGTACAGAAAAGATAGAGTAACAATATCAGGGTCTGAAAAAAAAAACAGAATGATTGTGAGTCTTATTTTTTTTCCTTCTCAGTACTCTCTCCGTCACTGTTCATCAGGTGGGCTAGATCTTCTGTCCAGTACATTACTAAGAACAGACAGTTACGTGTGAGGTAATTGCCAGTGACCTTTGAACTATCGCAATATCCCGCGTCAGCAAGTTCTTTATAGTCACAGCTTTTTGTGACATTTCTGTTTCCCTAGATGGTGGTAGGTAAACTTACAACTTGTTTAGCATAAAGGTTACCGTACTTAAAAAAACTTGCAACCCCCCCCTTAATATCTATAAGGTGAGAGAGGCAGTAAATTGGGTAAAGATTTACCTGGTTGAGCATAACAATTTTATTTAGTCAAAAAACAATAACAAGGTGATGAAAACATTCAATACCGCGTGAAGCGCGCTTTTCCGTCCAACTCCGGAATCAATACTTTACAAGGAAAACAAATGTTACCTCCTCAAAACAAGTTACGTTACATAAACTTCATCAAAGGTTACGGTCCGGGATCTCAGTGAAATGGTCTATGGTTTATAGTTCCTTGGTTACTTCGCTAAAATGATTAGTTCCTAAACTGGTTACTTTAACATTATAGTTATCCACCCTAACATAAATATAACTTCCATACTGGCGCTCGTAGCAACCGTGACGTCATAGCAATGACACAAGGCCACAAAATAATATAAACCTATCAACTCTACTTGACGATAACATAAGCCTGGTTTCAAACCCAGGTTAAAACCTAATATTGGCAAACATAAGGATTACAAATAAATGGGGCTTATGCCCTGAATATAAGTGGTGGCGAAAGCGACGGTCTAACTTCCAGCCGCGATAAGCGCGTAGCATAGTCAAACTTCAAATAAAGATATTTTAATAACAAAGTCCAAACAGTAATTTAGATAGAATTCCCCCCATGACGCCGAAATAGTAATTTTGTAGGATGATAATATTCCCCTAAACCCAGTCGCTGCCCTCACCTCTTATCCTCAAGCCGGTGGGGTAGCAAGTGACCTGAGATCCCGGTGCCGCTAGTATTTATACGAAATATAATTCTCAGAAAGGGGGGCGGATCGAAGGAAGGGAAGGTTGGAGAACATTACAAACAAGGGGGGAGGTGAAGTTCAAGGCGCATATCGAATCACGTAGCACCTTCGCGAAGCTTCGGCGAAGGCGGAAACGGAACTCTTCATTCCATTTTCTCTGCTGGCTGAACACGTGGTCGAGCTTCATTGCGGCCTGGCGTAGACACAACTTCAGTCGGCTTGTTGTATTTGGCGAGAGCGGAGGTCGCTGGTCAAGCTAGTGCCGCGTGTTGACCCAGTTGGCTGTCCTAGTTAGCTGTCCCAGTTGGCTGTCCCAGTTGGTGAGTGTTGTTTACAATGTAAGTTGTTACAAACTTAACAACAAATGTATTTGTATGTTGCTTGTTAAGTAATAAATGTTTTAAACACAATATTTAATATAGGTTCTTATTCTTAAGAAAGTGTAATGAGCCATTCATGAACATAACATCTATAATAAGACTATACACATATAATTTTCCAAGATCATCATATACAGTCAACTCTAGTTTTAGTGAACCTAATTCATTTGTCCCAACCCACATACAATTCAATGTGTGTTAAAAAAAATTGTTTATAATGAACCCTCAACTATGGTTTTAGTGAAGAGAAAAATTGAAACTTTCAATAAGAAATCTTATTCTAACATCATAATTCTTTTAAAACCTAACTTTTTGGTTGTTTAAACTTGAAGACACGGATTCTCTACCTGCGTTTTTATTTAGATAGCACAAGGCTTGACTGGAAGTATGGAATGTGGAGGGGGAGAGGAGGAGGGTTGAGCTTAAACAGTCACTGTACTCTTGAGCTGGCTTAAGTTTTTATACCTTTGTCTGCGGCAAGTAAAGGAAGACAGTCTTCTGAGTTGTATTAATACGACAGGAGTTACAGGACAGTGAATGACAGTCTGTGGCATTTTGGTAATTATTTTCACGAATCACTTTCTGTGGGAGGGTATATGAAACTCAAAATTTAGACTTTTCTACTCAGTTTAATTTGTTGGTTGCATGGAATCAAGTGTGGGAAAAGCACAGGCTCTAGAAAAGGATTTGGAAAAAAAAAATAACAGATTTTTTTAAGATCAATTAATAGATTTCAATAAAGAGTGATTGTATATAATTTTGATTTCTTAATTTGTTTGTAAGGTTAAAAAAATCGGTTTTAATGAACTTCGTACATAGTGAACATAATATCTGAGTCCGTAGAGGTTCAATATGACCAGAGTTGACTGTACAATTATTTGATGTTTGAAGGTTTGTTTATGACACAACTAACCTAGTATAATATTAGACTTAGCATGTATTTTGGGCGATTCTGGTGATTTCCAAAATGATTGCACCCAATCGGTGAACTTTTCAGCGTTTTTTGAATGCACAAATGAAGCCCTTCTTGCTTGTGTAAAGATCATGTAGCTAAAATTGCAAACAAAAACACAATTAATTATTAAAATCTACAACAATACTAGATTATTAATTTTATAAGATAGAAACAATCACAAATAATACTATGCTGACATGAGACAAATGCCTTACTTTGGTCAAAATAAATAGGATCAACCTGACCTTGGGCAGAGACTTGAGGGGCAACATGCCCAAGAAATTCTACTAAATTAGTGACAGATTTTTTTTTATAAAGCCATGTTGATTATCTGAAAATTTATTTTTAAGGTGGTGGAAAGTATGATCATGTATGATTTTCTCAAATACTTTGGAGAAAGTGTTTAAGAGGGAAATTGGTCTATAATTACAAGTTTTTGTTTTTGCCCCTTTTTTAAATATAGGTATGACTACAGATTCTTTTCATGTAAAAGGAAAAGTTTCATTTGACAGGCTAATGTTAAAGATATAGGCTAACAAAGGGCTGAAAATGCTGGCACAGCCTTTACAATAAAACTTGGAATTTCATCTGTCCCGGCACATCTAAAAGAACTAATTTTTTTTATATAGCACTAGCAACTTCCAAGGGTGTAATGTGGCAAGGATACAAAGGGCGCACTCGTTTCAATAACGGGGCAGGGTAAGATAGGAAGGGCTTAGTTATAAATGAAATGAAAGTAGCTCCCAAAATCATTAGCAATTAATACAGGATCTGCAATAATCCTGCCATTAATTTCTAGGTTAGACGGGGAAACTTTATTCACACGATTGTTTTTAACAAATTTCCAAAATTCCTTGGGTTTGCATTTAATACTATTTTCAATTGAGTTCATCCAATTGGCTCGCGCTGTCTATAATCAAAGTAGTTTTAACTAATTTACGAAAGTGGGAAAAATGTGAATAGAATACACTATTATTTGTTAGTTTCAACTTTTTGGAATTTTTTTTTTTTTTTCCCTAATATAGTATTTAAGAGTAGAAGAAAACCAATTCAGATATTTGGATGAATTAAGAATCGTAATTTGAGGAATATGGTAATGGATTATAATAATAATTTCTGAGTGTTCCACTTACAATATATGTCATTTGAGTCACATAAATTCAACAAAGACATTAAAATTAAAAAGTAATTGTCTACACCAGTGTTTCCCAAATTGTTGTCAGTCATCTTTTAGGATCTATGACTTAAGATGTGATATTCCTTTCAGTTCATCATAAAAAAACTCATATATTAGAGGTGCGGCTATTCGGTAAAACAGACTACCAATACCGATTACTGATTGTTTAAAATAATTGTTCATGCTACAATTATTTAAACTGATTAGTCCCGATAATCAATTATTTATTAATAACTATAGTGAAATATGCTTATAAGAATGATAACAGTTTATGTAATTAGTACAAAAAGATTTTATTAAAAAATCAACAGTTAAAGGCTTGATAATATTAATTTTTGACTAATCTTTACATAACCGGCGAAAGTTGGAACTAGATTGTTAGTTTTATCAACAATATGAACTTATATTTCTTTTTGTGGTTATGTAATCTTTGCATAGCCCACAGCCCAGATGCAGTGTGAGTATAAGTTTTTTTATCACTAAACTCCTACCTAGAAAATTTTGCTTTATATTTTACTTAAAAAAAAGATGATTAATCGGCATAGTAATCACTGATTATGATTAGTTCTCGATGCACTAATAATCGCCTGATAACAATTCATCGCTATCCGCATCGGTACACCCTTATTATACATGCAGGTACATGAAGAGTTGCCTCACCCTATTTGGTGGTCGTGTGGTCTAAGGCCCTACTCTTGCAATAGACTAGACTGCCAATGATTAGGAGATTGTGGTTTGATCCCGGTCAGGTGTACTGTAGGTGGTTTCCCCTAAATGATTTCCCACTCTCTCTCCATATAAATGTGGGTACACTTCCTATAAACTCAATCTTCAAAGCCCCTAGCCCAAAAGTGAAATTAGTGTATAACCTTAATGTGTAGTGGGACGTGGTGATAAAAAAAAACTAACACAAAAGTTGTCTCAAATTTTAAAAAAAAGCCTTAGTAGTAAACTAAACAAAGTCATAAACGAGACAAAGAAGGTCTTATAAAAGTCCATAGCACACATCAAAATCGGAGATAATTTGCTTATTAGACTTCAGCATATTCATGAGGAACTTCTAGCCTGTGTCAGTGTCAATTTTGTTAGATCCCCCATATTCCTCTGTCCTTCCATCATTATTCTCCACCCACTACCACCCTTTCTGTTACCTATACCTCTCATCTCTTTCTTGGTTTCCTTTGTGGTCTTTTCCCTTCATTTTGTCAGCTCTTATCATCCTTCATTTGTCAGCTTTATCATTCTCAATGGGATTCTTTCCTTTTACCATTAAATATACATACCATCTCATCCTTGATTCTTCTACTATTTCATTTATCATATCTCTTGCGCAAATGTTTGTAATATTTACTTACTTACTTACTCTATGACATTAGAAACTCGAAAGTTCATTGCTGCACTTACAAAAATACACCACCTAACTCTATCTTGACCCAGTTATATCCAGTCCAACTTATTACACCCTATCCCTATCTTGAACTAGTTCTATCCAGTCCACCTCATTACACCATATCTCGTTCAGGTCCATAACAATGATATCCTTCCATCTGCGTCCAGGTCTTCTCTAGCATAGAAAATAATTTTACAACTAAAAAAAACCTCAGAGCCAGTTTATTTACTTCTGTGCGCCTCTGGAGGTGGGGACTGAGAGTACTACAGTTTGGGAAGCATTGGTCAACACTATCCATAATATTAAATTCCCTGTTGAGGATTTAAAAAATAAATAAACATAAAACGCCAAAACTGAAAACTATAACCAAAGTTAAATATGGGCCAAAAAAACTGCAGAGAAATTCCAATTTCATATATCTTAGCTAAGTGTCCTGTTTCAAAAATTACAAATGTTTGGTCCAAATTAAATCAGTTTTTACAGAGTTGATGGCAGAAATGTTATTACGTGTACAGTAAATTATAAGAATCTCAGAAATACCATTTTGTTTCTTGAGTAACTCCTAGATATTTCAAACAAAACATCCGTCTGCAGACAAGAACATTAATATGGAGTACCATCAGGAGAACATATGAACAGAGATTTCCAGCAAAAATTGTTTATAAACTATTGTTTATTACGATGAATGATAATGAACTAACATGGCTGGCCATGATCAATCAGTATATGTTTAATAATATTACGTTTTTACATTTTGAACTACCAAAAATATCTTTCTTTGCGTCAGTTTACATTTTAAATCCTAAGCTTAAAATTCCTACAGCAGATACTATTAGGATAAAACATGACATGTATCAGTGGTGCACCCAGAGATTGGTGGACAGAATATAATACATTTATCTCTATTATACATGTGTATTTTCCCCACATTTTGAATTTAGGGGTATTATAAATATACTTTTTGAATATAAAGTTGTAAGTCTGGTATCAAAACGTAGCCTATGCATCTGACATATCTTCAGTGTTTTATGTTTTATTTGTACTTGACTTTAATTTGAAAGTTTGTGATTTCGGGGTGGTGAAGCAAGTGATTCACTCCCCCCACCCCCACCTTGTGCCCCTCACTCCTTAGGGTGCACCATTGCCATGCACTATGGCACTTACTTGGCTTCATCCAAACTCTGTGCTGTTTTGTCGGCACGCATATTGCGTTCATACATTATCTTATCAAATGGTTGATAATTCATGTCAGTCAATTCCCCTGTATTATCAATTTTTTTCAGGAAACTTAAACACGTTTGGTATTCCGTGTTTTTTTGTTTTAATTCTTCCAAAGGCACACTCTCACTGTCAACATTTACAGACTCCCCATTCATATTTTTCATGTCTTTCACTCCTGAAACAGATCAAAAATATAAACACATCTTACTACCTCTTCAGGATATTCACAAAAAAATTACAGAAATGGGATGGGGATTAGTTAGGTAGAGTTTTGAGAAATAGTACCCAGATTTGCTTACAAGAAGAGTGGGAAAACATTTAAGAAAAACCACCTTAATGACAACCGATCGAGATTCAAACCTCAATCTTCTCATCACCGGCAATCCTGTCTAAATTGCAAGAGTGACACCTTAAATCCCTCAAATATTGAAGAGGTTAAATGTATTTAAATTGTAAATTTAAAGAAAACTAAGTGACTACAGTGTATATAATGTTACATATATTCACAATTATTGTGAAATCACATAATTAATCGGACAAAATATGCCAACACCATAACTTTTCAACCCTTTAGTCCTATTCACTATAAAAATTAATGTTTAAAAGCTAGAGTGCTATCCTAATACGTGATCCCCAGGCCCATGAAAAAATTGTGTTGTGAGAAGAACCCTTTGTTATTGAGAACTTCCCCCCCTTCTCCCCCACCTTAGAAAGGTAATAAGCCATGAGCATGCTCCCTACAAGCAAATATGCATGTATACTCCAACTACCCTGAAAAGTAGCAGTCTTACCTCAATAGATTACACTATGGCCTTCTATTATAAGCTGTGCCATAATAGAACCATGCAAGGTAAGCTTGCTACCTTTCAGGGGTAAGCGAAGGGTGCATTCAATGCCATGAAAAGCTATTATTTTAGAGGAGGATCTCTTTATTTTCTTTCTTTCTATTGTTTCCTCAACCTAGGCACATATCAAGAATTTCTTTCACGGGGGGGGGCTCAATCTTCAAGTATTGCTCAACAACAATAGTCATATCAAGTAAGACTAAACAGTGTGGGGAAGGGAGAGGGGGGGACAGGGGGGAGGACAAATATAACACAAAGAGAAAAATATATCAAAATTCCATACAAAACTATATTGACGAAGACACATTCGTGATTCACTAATAATATACTTGATATACTTTTATGACTTTTAATAGAAAATATACTAATTTTACATACATTTTTATAAAAACTAATAAATATTCTAATCAAAATCATAGTAAGTAACTTAATTGTTAGTTATTGCAAGCATAGATCAACTGTAATATCTTTGTTTACGAAATCTTGACATTTTTATCTCTGTGTGTGGAGGGATTCATGAGTATATTACAGTTTAGTATTCACGATTAAGAAAGTGGAACTGAAATTAATTACTACAGTATTTTTTGATTGGGAATTTATTACTACAAGGCAAGATATTATCACAAGATAATTTTATAATTTTTATCTTTTTATGATAATTTTAAATATTTTTTAAAAAATGGGGGGAAAGCTCCAGCCCCATGAGCGCCCCCCTCCCCCTTGGATACGAGCCTGCCTCTACCCCCCTTTTGTTCCCTCTCTTTCACCCCACCCACCAATTTCACAGGAAGAATAACATGCCTACCAGCCAAAACCATCCAAATAAGTCAAACCACAATAAACACTTACTCAAATAACTAAGTAGCCGGTGTATTTTTACTCTGTTCTTCCTCATGAGGAAAATGAGCTCTTCCAGTTGTATTACTTTAGTTCCTCTCAAATCACACACTTCAACAGCTTTACACAAGATGTGATGTAGTTGCTCCTTAACAATGTCTTCTATCAGGTAAGCAGAAGAGTGATGAGGAAATGGGTTGTCTCCACAAGCATACATCATTAGCCGGATTTCTAGCCAATAAAATACCATAGTTTAACAATTGGCAATTAATTTTGTTGGCAGGCAGTATGAACATATAAAAAAATGTAGCTCAGTCCACCTGTATTACAAACAATTTGTAAGTTTTTTTTAAGCAGTAGTTTGGGAAAGTTTTGGCTTAACTCCAACTAGATTACATGAAAATGATCGAGAAATCGCATTTTATGTGTTGACTATGGTTGGGTTTGCCTGCAAAGTGGGATTATCAGCAGTGAACAACATCAAAGCAAACCTCTGCGACAAATTGAACTGAGAGCATGTGCAGGACTCGCTACAAATGTCCTGTACCACCATAGCACCAGATTTTTGAAAAATAGCTGAAAACAATAAAATTTATTGTTAATGTCATCTTTCTCATAAGATTTAAATATGTATTTGCTATTAATTATATCCATTCTTACTTTATTAATACTTATGAATAAATTATAATAAGGCTTATGAATGAGTCTATTTTTTAATAATTTAGTAGCTTTATTTATTTAGGTTGGTAGTTTAGGGTTTTGTCAGACAGAAAGACAGACATACAGTTCCTTATTTTGATCCTGCAGGCCATAAGGGAGAATTTGGCGGGCCAAATCTGGCCAATTGCTGACCACTGCCATAGTTGTAAAAAAAAGGTATTAATTTTACAATAAAATTATATGAAATTACTTTTATACTTTTGCTCATTCTCTCAAAGAAATAAATATTGTAATCATCATCTAAGTCCAAGTTCTGATTATACGACTTACTGTAAAACATAGTGCTAATAATTATTGTGATAATTAGGCCTAGCTAGTAAATTAAACTAGTGATGTGATTTATCAAATAAAGTAGGGCTATAAGACCAACATTAATTCAAGCTATGACTTTAAACGGGACACGTAGATCCTTCAGCTAGGACCAAAAAGGTCCTTGTATTTCCCATTAAAGCAAGAAGGCATCCGCTAATAAAGTATTTAGTTATTCACCTATCGAGAAAAAGTGAGCACTCAGACTCGATGTTTGTTCCTTTCGTATAGCCTAGCTATCCTATGTAATAAGTTTTACAATTAAGTAGAGTTTGAGAGTAGGTATGATTTCCAAAAATAATTTTTTTTTAGCACCGTGTCTTACAACCCGTTCGGGTTATATGCTTAAGTAATAATTACGCAAATGGATCAGGAATTGGGAAGGTTGAATATAGAGGAAATGAACCAGTTTTTATGTGGAGAGAGAGTGTAAAACCATTCAGGAAAAACCACTCCCAGTTCACCCGACCAAGACTCAAACCTAAATCTACCCCTCCTCGGCAGTCAAGCTCTACACAAAACTAGCGCGTTGGCTAACTACGCCACCGAGGCAGGTAAAAATACTCTGATTTATTTAACAAAGCATACTACTAAGTTTTAAGTGTTTTAAGTGTTAAGTTTTAAGTGTTATATATAGTTTTAAATATTACTAAAACACTCTTGAAATTGAAAAATGACACTTGAACACAAGAACCAAGCCCAGAACCTTTGGCTGGTTTGATCACCGTGTTCAGAAGTCATTTTAAAAACAATTTTTACATATTCATATGTAGCCTATAGTTACCATATGTGATTTTCAACTGTCATGTTTCATAGACAAAATCAATACCTGTGAAATAATATCATTAATAGAGTAAAATGTTATAAGTGTTAACCACAAAGAAATATGTTTGTATTTTCTAAAAGTCCCTTTTTACAAGAATCCTATCAGGCATATAGGCTGAAGTTGACTTAAGTCTCCTGAATAGTCCTTAGTGTATCTTTTTTTAATGCTTAAGTTACATTTGTTGTAGTTGCTGCACTTGGATAAATGTTTATTTAAGGTAAGTACCATAAGCTGGTTTAAAATAGAAATTGGATCCACCCAAACTCGACTACCTAGACACCCATTTTTTATGGATACATAAATATTGTGGACAATTATAACCCAACCACCCAGACTAAATGCTACAGTAACTTTAGTGACCTTTCCTCATTTTTATTTTTGGTTGTTAAATGGGTACCTAAGCTACAAGTTCTATTAAAAACCATGATAGTTTGAACAAACAATTCAATGACGTAATCCTAAGACATTTAGGAACAATTTTAACTAGCAATAATGATATTAGATCGGAGAGTAGGAAAAGAATACAATCGGGAATTGCATGCTTTTACTCTGTCAGTAAATTGTTTACATCTCACATGCTGCCCAGAAAGGTAAAGCTCAGAATATACAAAACAATTTTACCAGTTGTTTTCTGTGGTTGTGAAACACAATCTCTTATGACCTTATATGACGAAGACAAATTTTAGGGTGTTGGAAAAGGAGGTGGCTTATGAAGAAATTTGGTTCAAAAAGGGATGAGGCTAATGAGTAATGGAGGAGGTTACATAATATTGAGTTACATACCTTGTACTCATCGTAAGACAGTGTTAAGATAATCAAGTTTCATAGATTAAGGTCGGCAGGACATGCAGCGTGAATGGGAGAATCTAGAACCTTGTTCAGAGTATTGGCTGACAAACCTAATGAGACGATCTAGATGCTGATGGGATGATAACATTATAATGAACCTGAAAAAATGAGGTGTAAGGAGGGGGAATGGATAGAACTACAGTAGCCCCATGGCTTCTTTGGTGCTGACTGACAGCTGACAGTCAACATTTAGGTATATACCTAAATTATGACTATCAGAAGTGACAGCTGCTAAACACATGCTTTTGCAGATCATATGGCTCAGCGGCGGGATACATAATTTGGTCTGGTAACTTTTCAAAGCTGTCAGCTGTGAACTGTCAGTCAGCACCAAATAAGCCATGGGGCTACTGTAGCTCAAGGTACAGGTAGGAGGTGTCCTTTTGTAAGTGTGGCAATAAACTTTTAAGTTGCTAATGCCATAGAGTGAATGAATAAGTAAATTAGTGAGTGAGTGGATGAATTAATGAGTGAGTGAGTAATTTAGTAATCGCAAAACATTTGGCTTGGAAAAAAAAACTTTTTATGCGGACCAAATGTGGAGTATTCCTCTCAACTATTACACATTTATGCATTTAAAAATCTCACCTGACATTATTTGGGTGAAGTCATGGATATGTGCGTCACATCACAAAAGCGAGTTTGTAAATATTTACATTCCTGTTTGGTTTTGGTGAGTTTTGTTTTAATTGCATAACTAGGCTATATAAACGTTTGAAACTTTATAAGTATGAGGCCCCACCCATATACTTCGTATCTGTATAGTCCATGTCCGTAAGGAATCGATGTCATAGTAAAAGATTACTCTTGCCAACAGAGTACTTATTCAAGTTTGTACCAAATGGTCAATTTTAAATATTTAAGGACTAGTCCATATCAATCAGTTTAGCAAATATGTACGTGTGCATTGAAATATTATTATTATTATTATTAGCACCGCGTCTTACTACCCGTTCGGGTTATACGCACTTACGCTAATGTGTAATGGTACGGGGATTGTGAGATGAAATGGAGGACCTACAGTTTAAGGTGGAATCCGAACCACGGTGGAGGCCTGGCATTCCCCACATTCACAAGATATCTTGTCAGAGGTGAAGGAAGGGTTTGGTAATCAGATAAATCTGTGCCGGGACCGAGGATTGAACCCCGGCCGCCAGCACAGAAGTCTGACACCTTACCTCCTAGACCACCAGGTCACCGCTGCATTGAAAAAAAGAAAAATCAATGACAGTTTTTCTTGCTGTGTTTGTATTCAGAATACCAGTACCTATATATATATATATATATATTTTTTTTTTTTTTTCATTATCAGGCAAAAGCAAACACTAAATGTAGGCCTAGGTTTTATCGTTCAAATTCTAATGTAGGCCTATTGTGATTTTCTGACATTTAACAAAATAAATTGGTTTATTTTATAAATCAGCTGACTTCTTGGTGCTTATTCTTTTGATGAGTTTTATTGGACAAACTCTACAACTATCTTATTCATTTTGCATGATCATGTGATGTGTAGATGTGAATATAATTTCTCAGGACCACGTACTATGGAGTCTGTGTTTGGAGTCATTATTCAATTTTCTGTTTTCTTGAGTGTGTAGGCCTAATTTTAAGAGAGAAAAAAAGACATATAGATAGGGTGTATTGTAATAGAAAAAATACATTCATTTTTATACTCTCTATATGAAGGGTAGGTAGGGATTTATGAAGTGAGGAAGCAATTTATTTAGTGTCAAATAATATAAATATAATGTTTTCTAGCATCTGTAGACACAACAAAATCCTGAAGTTTCCTAATATAAATCACTTTCTAAGGACTCTGTGTCTGTGAGATGTGTGGTACTACGTAAGAAATGGACAACACATCGATGGATGTCATTGTCTACAGAGTCCTTATCCTTAGTTCCTTTATCCTTATCATTTCATAGAAGTTGACTAAACTTTGACTTTTTAAGGACTAATCAATGCAGACTGCTAAGGACTACCAATCACAGCAAAGTGTGTGCGTATTGAAATGAAAGCAACAATGGCATTTTCACTAACTAGGCCTAACTCATGTTTTATAAATATTATTTGTGACTGCGCTTTAACCTACCTTTCAAATGTAGCATATCCTGGATGTTTTATCAAAATATGTTGTGTAGTTAGGCCTACTTTTTTAATAATCGTTCAGCTGTGATATCGTCTACCTCACAGGTGATGTATGCTTGCGCTTAGCTCTAGAAAATTTTCTTTCAAAGAGTTTAGTTGGATATTGTTTCCAACTTTCTCAATGATCACCTGATTACGGATCTACAGACTGTGTAGACACAATTTCCATTTTTAAGGACCATTAAGGAGTTAAATATTAATATAAAGATGGACTATGTAGATAGGGTTTAACATAACAAACCGTGTCAAAAAATTCCAAACCATTAAAAAAATACTTAAAACTCACCTAATTGACTGTAGCATTGTGCGAGATAAACATTACATAGCTTTGCCTAACCTTTCATGTGTGAATAAATAAATTTTTTGTCAAAAAGGACTTTTTAGAACCCTTGCTTAAAAATGCCAATGTGTTTTTTCTAAGATTTTTTTCATTGCGTTTATTTTGTTATAATCAGAAACTTTAGAATCTTGTTGTGTGTGTTTAGGTACTAAAAAACATTAAATTTCTCATAATTTTATAGGGGGGGGGGGGAATAACTCCGCCCTTGGACCACACTATAGCGGGGTGAACTAGATTCCCAGTACTATAGCACTATTATTAATCATGTTTCTTATTGAATTTAATATATAACTTACCTTCAGTATACCAGTATTTCTCGGCATATTTTTCATTTGGACGAATCGAGTTTGTATACATTTTTAATGTAACAGGGCCTATATTATTTACACAAAACACCTCTTTTGTCTTACATTATAAAAGTATTATTTTATACTAATCTTATTAATGAACTCTAACACTTAAAAGTAATATAAAACCGGATTAACTATTAAACTTTAGATGATAATTTCTACCTTCCTATAAAAAAAAGGTATAATTGAATGGTTTTTTTACTAAATGCTAACAAATATAATTTCAATTTTCAACAAATATTTATAATTGAGCAGAACTAATCTACACTTCAGTGTAAAACACAAATAACCTAACCTAAATAGGGCAACATCGGAAAACCAAACTTAGCTAACAAATGTTTAAAATAGTTATGGCCGTAAATAGTTGTAGGTAATAAAAAAAATGCATATTTAGAGAGTTACAACATGTATGTATTTTTTAGGTGTTAAATGGTATGTTTAGATTCAATTCACTCTTACAATTCTCAATTTCTCTGGTTACAAAGCTATTATGCTGCAAGCTTGTACTCTTAACAATTGAATAACGTGGTAGGCTTCCTGCTGGTAAGGCAGCATTGTACGACTAGTATCGACAGTGGCGTATGCCGGATTCAATTTTGGGGGGCCGGAGGGTAAGGGCGGCTCAATATCTGAAAGCCTATTTTTGAAAATATGTAAAAAAAAACTGTATTTCTAAATTCTCAGCAATAATAATATTTTTAGATTATTCATAATAATTATTAACCACTAACCAGTGATGTAGCTTGTAAGAGGAATACTTCATACTTTATAGTCATTTAGTCTGGTCATTACGTTAGGTAGTGTAAGGATAAAATAAAACATGGAAGCTTACACAATTTAGAATTATGTTTAATAATTCTTAACACATAGTAACAATGTACGATTTTTAAAGCTATTCTTTAACTTTATTATTATAGATAGTTAAATAATATTTAGCAAAGTAGTAATTTTAAATAAAACTAATACAAATGAAAGAAATAGTGTTTAAATATTGATTATATTATCAACAGTGGTATCAAAAATCTTGGGAAACTATAGTGTCAAAAAAACCAAATAAGGTTAATAAAAACTATTAGCACAAGCCACAAGGTCACAAACCCTTAAGTGAAAGAGCATCTTCTATTGCTTTGATTGTAGTGATTGATAATTTTTGAGATATTCACCTTTATGTCTCTATGTACAGTCATTAAAGCTAAATACGTTAGCCGGTCCTCACCAGTGCTGTTGCACAGGTAATTCTTGTCTCTTCAAAGTCGAGAAAGACCTTTCAACAGAAGATGTGGTCAATGGTATTATTGCCAAGATTGTTAATAGAATTGTCAGATTGGGAAACATTTCTCGAACTAAAAATTTTAATGTGTCGACAGCATTCTTTGTCTTTGGAGAGTATGTAGCTTTCCAGTGTGATGCCAAAAGGCTCCATTCCGCTTCCAATATATCTCTGCTGGTGTGCTGCATATCATCCTGTTAAAACTCCAAAGTCGGTAACAAGTCGCTAAACTTTTTGTTGGCAGCGTTTACTGGGATTAACAGTCAAGTCCTCTTAATAGATCTCTATGGTTTGAAAATCTTCCTTTCAATTAAGCTAATATCTCGTCCAAATAAGGATAGAACACAATCCGTCGGTAGTATTATTCTGGGGTTTCAACGTCAACATTTGCTCTGTACCTCTGAGTGACTACTGTTCTTGGTCCTTTAACAGGAACTTATAATTTATGAAATATGTATCCAGCTTTTGTAAACAGTTTTTTAAATTCTTTTTTTCCACTTTTCTTCACGTAGGCAAAAACCTTTTCTGTCATATTATTTTAACCAAAGCTGAACTTATACCTACAGATTCTTTTTGTAGATATTTTGATGTTATGTCTGTCATGGATAGCATTTTTAACATAACAGAAAGAGTGATGATAAATTCAAACTTACATAAACATGTGTAAAGAGAAGTATATTTGCCATTTGCCTCTGTTTCGTTGCTCATAATAGTGTCCAATGCTTCAATGATCCAATCGAAACACTCATGAAATACTGAAACAGCATCGTGTCTCTCCACCCATCTTGTTTCGCAGTATTTGTGGAAGACAGTATTGCCCTTTCCTGCTGCCTCTAAAATATCTTTCAAAGCTTTGGCACGCTTTGCTGAGACTCTAAAAAAAACCTGCTGACTTCTGATATTGCAGAGAAACAATTGCGAATGCAAGGTGTTTTGGCAACGTCACTTAAACACGGATTTAGGCAATGAGATGAGCAGTGAGTATATATTTCTTTAGGGAAATCATGTTTTATGATTGCTTGCACACCAGTAAATGCTCCCCGCATTACTGAGGCTCCATCGTAGCCATTGCCTCGCACATTCGGAAGATCAAGTACAAAACGTGAAATTTGTAATTTTATTGTATCATCAATACCAGCACCAGTCATATCATAGACTGGGACGAATTTGAGGAAATCTTCTTTGATATCCATGATTTCAACATCAATGTAACGAATATAAAATGAAAATTGCTCAACTCGGCTAATATCAGTTGTTTCATCTGCTAATATGGTGAAAAATATCGATTTCTTTATCCTGTCCAAAATTAATGTTTAGATCTGTTTCCTTATGAAGTGTACTAATTCATTCTGAGCTAATGGGCTGACATACATAGCATTTCCTGCTGAAGGTAGAATGTAATCAGCCAAAACGTTGTCTCCATGACTGGCCCGGTAACGTAGCAAGGCTCTAAAATTTCCATCATTTGCGGTCGGTTCTTCTGGGGACAAATATCCGAAATCCCGATGACCACAAAGAGGTAGCTCTTGTTTCGCACAGAAAAGTTCGAGATTTCCTCTAGATGAAAGAAAATTACCCTCAAAAACAAAAATTTAAGATAAGTAAATAAATTTATACTATAAGAAAAATTACAACTAATTAAAGGGAATGAATCAAAATCACTATTGTTTTTAAAAAATTTAATTAGTTTAGTTTTTAAAACAAATTTATTTAAGTAGGAAAAAAAGTTCTTAATTAGCAGATTACAAATAAAACGATTTAATTAGATGTGCTCAATAGAAGTGTTAAAATTTACAACTCAAGTTTTTTTTTAATTTTTACAATTCCTCAGCGTCACATTATAGCCAATTTTTTTTTATTAATACAAATTGTACCGTACTTCTTGCCAACAGCTACTCGATTCCGACACTTTAGCTCAGTTGGTAGAGTCTCTAGCTTCGGAGCTAAAGTTCCCTGGTACAATTCCCGGCATGGCCAAAAAATTTATCATTGGTGAAATGTGGGTTTCACCTTTCACAATGAATAAATTAACGACAGGGGGCTGGATGTTGTGTCTGTTCTAGATTTAAGTAGAGTAATTTAGTACATAGGCGTATAACCCGAATGGGTAGTAAGACGCTGTGCTAATTAAAAAAACACAGCTACTCGCTGAATTTTCTTCTTAAGCTTCGGAGGGGGGAGGGGACAGCCCTCCCGTCCTCCCCCCTGGATACGCCACTGATTATCGATGAAGAGGGCTGCGATGGATTGGTAAAATCTATTAATATATTGGATCAATAAATAATCGATATATAAAATGTATTTCTAGTAACTCTTATTTGAAATTTGAAAACTATGGAGGAATTTAAATCAATTCAATCATTCCTTGCTGTATGTTTGGGTTGTCATAATGTATGTGTCTTTCATATATAGAATTTAGAAATTAAACTTTACATAAAAAATAAAAATAAACATTATTGAAAGTATAATAATATTAAATAACAAACACACAATGCAAACAGTAACAAAAATAGTAGACACAAAGACACAATAAATAACGTCCTCTAAAATTCTATTAAAGAAGTTTAAAAACATTCTTAAACCATCACATTAAAATCACATTTATGTCTGAAATCCACTAAAATGCCAAGAGGTAGTAAATAAATTGAATAAATACCCCCCTCCCCCACACCACTCCACTCACTTTCTCATACATTTAATTTAACGTCTCAGAAATTATGAAAATTTGTTGTCGGATATAGGAGACAAGAATATACCAAGAGGTAACAACCATGAAAATGCGTTGTAAACTATTAGGATACTAGAGTATATCAAGAGATGTTAAAAATGTAAAATTTTCTAAATACTGTAATACATTAATTATTTTTGTCTCAAAGATTGATATGCCAAACTTTTTTGGTTATTTTTCACCATCTCAAAAATGACAAGAATTTGTAATGAAGCATTAGGATAGTTATAGAGAATGCAAAGGGGTATTTTATATATATAGTTAAATCATCCAAATGTTCGTCTGTTTTCTAATAGGAGAAAATGTATTATGAATTATTTTAGTTGCTTGTGGAGAAACCCGTGGTATTAGAAATCTGACCTTAAATTAATAGTGCATTCATTGTATGACGGGTGTTTCTGCAATTTAAATTTATCTGATTTTGTTAAATATTAGGAGATTGGAAAATATCAGCGGAAATTATTTTAAAAACATTGTCCAAACAATAATTTTTAAAAATACAATCAATTATTATTAGCACCGCGTCCTACTACCCGTTCGGGTTATACGCACTTACGCTAATGTGTAATGGTAGGATGATTGTGAGATGAAATGGAGGACCTACAGTTTAACGTGGGATCCGAACCATGGTGGAGGCCTGGCATTCCCCACATTCACAAGTTGTGATTAATACACGTCTTGTCAGAGGTGAAAGAAGGGTTTGGCAATCAGATAAATCTGTGCCGGGACCGAGGATTGAGCCCCGGACTCCCAGCACAGAGGTCTGACACCTTACCCCTAGAACACCAGTTTACCGACAATCCATTAAAATGTAAAAGTAATGATATTTCTTATATATTTTTTAAACTTCATCAAACAATACATTTCAAATCCAATTTTAATTCAACTGTATTGCGTTTAATCTGCGTGAAATTTTTTATTTAAAAAAATCACATGCTTTGGTATATTTATACTTTCTCATTTAGAGAGAAAGTATTATAATCACGAAAATGTTGGAGCTCGAGATTATGATGAATATTTACGTTTTACGTGCTTTTGAACCATATAAGCTGGATTTTACCATTCTGTCTGTCTTTCTGTTGTCTGCCCCTGGTCATAGATCTAAAACCATTAAATGGATTTTATTCAAACTTGATAGCTAGATATTAATTACCTTGGGATGATTTTGATTTTGACCCTGATGATTTTGATTTTGACCCTAGTCTTTAAATTATGGGTGGTTTAACGATGAGTGATAATTTTTTTTAATTCTAGATTTTTGTAAAATGACTGTTTTTAAAATGATTTAACGTGCCAGTAGACCTGAACTGCCGATGACAAGAAGATCTAGATTAGTATCTCGGTCGGGTGTATACTGAAGGTGTTCCCCCCCTCCCTCACCCCAAATGGTTTCCCACTCTCCCTCCGCATAAATGTGGATACACGTCCTATAAATATAACCATCCTAATCCTTAAAACTATTAGCGTGATTAGTAGTAAGCGTATAACCCAAACAGTTAGTAAGACGTGTTAAAAAAAAAGTTATCTAGGGAGTGTTTGACCTTCTAAATAACAGCTGATAGGGTGACCTGGCGGTCTAGGGGTAAGGTGTCAGACTTCTATGCTGGCGGCCGGGGTTCGATCCTCGGTCCTGGCAAATATTTATCTGATTACCAAACCCTTCCTTCACCTCTGACAAGACATCTTGTGAATGTGGGGAATGCCAGTCCTACCATTACACATTAGCTTAAGTGCGTATAGCCCGAACGGGTAGTAAGACGCGGTGCTAATAATAATAATAATAATAATAATAACAGCTGATACTTGGTTTTTGGGTAATTTATTGATTAGTGATTTTCTAAACGTTATCTAGTACTCCCCTACTCTGCTCAGTGTTGTGTGCCCTGACGAGTAGCGTATGCAGGATTGCGAAGTAGGGGAGGAGGGGTATAAAGGGATGGGTTTTTTTTGTGGGGGGGGGGAACCCACAACCACCAGAGTCAAATTTTTGTTTTACCAATATATACACCTAGAAGCTTTTTTTTGGAAGGTTTTTTAATTGGTATTTGTTAACTTCATCATTTATATTTTTACTATTAAAAAGTGATAATTTTATGAAAAAATAATAAATATATAGGCCTAAATTAAAGTTGGCTTCACCTTCACATAGGCCTACTGTCACAAAAAAATCACCGATTATTTATACTAGGTAAGTGTCTAGCCACTGTGAAACTCAACTACTCGATGGAACCACGTGTGAAACTGGGAGATTATTCGGAACCTGCCGCAATCCTCAGGCCACGTCCTAGACTGCAAGCACATCAATTAGGACTACTAGAGAGGATCAACACAAGGAAATGTGACACTCGATATTTTCTTTGCTCACAATATTTAACTGGTCCCTATGTTATGTTATCTTTGGATCTGCGTAAATCTCGGGGCATCCCCAAACTACGGTAGGGGTGTTCCCCCCGTGGGCACGCTACTAGTCCTGACTGCTGCGTTGACTATGTCTCAATCCGCGCCCCGCTTTAATATCTTTGTGGAACTCGAACAACAGTAACCTTTAAACTCCAAACACTCATGCTCACTTACCTCAAACACACGAACCAAATGAAGAGGAGTGGACAGAGTATTATTCACGATCGAGATCTGAAGTTGAAAAAAACCTTGGGAACCCAAATACGTACTTTAAGATAAAGGGTGGAAAAGGGCTCATAAAATACATCAAAGCTATTATTAATATTTAAGGAAAATAGCAAGCCTTGTCTTAAAAATTTACCCTACAGGTTCTAAACATCTTCCTTTCTTGGTATTTTAGTTGTAGGTCTATTTAATTAATATGTTTGAGTTTATATTAAAATTATTTGAGAACTTGGGTTGGGGAGGGGAAGAGAGCAAATATCCCCTTAACACCTCTTCTTGAGGGTCCCCTCCCCCCACCTCCCATTTAAGTGTCCCATTATACCTCTGGATTTATTTTGGATCAGTATCGAGAGTAAATATTTCCAACGTTATAAAAGAGATTTTTTTAAATGAGTATAAATTTTGACTACACATCTTTTTGATTGTTTTATTTCTTGCCGACACTAAAATGTGTTCCTTCTTCTGATGTTACCCATTACTGTGACAGAAAACAAGTCTAGGATACCTTTGGTTTTTAATAAAAATGAGATAAACTAAAGAAACTCAACTCATTTACTTAATAATATAATGTAAATATTACTAGTTTGACCAACGAAAATGGTGATGAGGTTTAAAACAAACCTTTAGCTCAACTGCGCGATTACTTTTATAATCTGACTACTGGGTATCTATATATTTTGAAACAACTTATCTTCGTTTATCTAGTTTTTTTTAGCACCGCGTCTTACTACCCGTTCTGATTATTGGCCTATGTAATAATTACACTAATAGGTCTTTGATTAGAAAGGCTCAATTTAGAATAAATGCATCCGGATTTTCGTGGAGGGAGAGTAGAAAACCATTTAGGAAAAACTACTCTCAGTGCACCCGACCAAGATTGAACCCCGATCTCCCCATCTTCGGCAGTCAGGTCTAACGCGAGATTGTCTCGTTAGACCACGCGGCCACCGAAGCGGGTGATTTTTTATCTAGTTATTAATTGTTATAACATTTTTGCATGATACAATAATTACTTACTTCATGAAACTTAAGGTAAAACCCATAAGAAATACGCTTACACATAAATTTGATCTATATTGTAAAATAACGGGTATAAGGGTATCATGAAATAACAAAGAAAAACATTTTATATGTTACTTGTTGGATCATTTATGTATTCTGAGATTCAATCTCATCAAAACCCGCCTGCGGAGCTCCGTTAATTAACAAACCTAAGGTAACGTGCTTTATTAAAAAAAACCATAACATTCTATAACTTACTGTCGTCTGTACACCTTTGTGTAAGAGAGAGAGAAGTTTTCTGGATATTTATTCCTCTCTTACACACATACAAGGCTATGTGGCATTTTGACATCGTTCACTAATTTGTATGAATATATTATGAGATACATCATAATAAAAGGTTTGAGGAGCATAGCTAAGTTCGACACTGATTACTTGTTTATTTAAATAAGTCGAATAAATGCAATCAAGTTTTTAGTCGCCTTATTTCATTATAGTTATCGATCTTTGAACATTATATGGTTTCTGAAACCAATATACAACCTAATAAAAAAAACTTAAAATAAGTGTAGTTTTAACATAATGTAAATGAAACATGTGCGAAAGCTACCTATTTTAATATATTAAAGATGTTATTCGTGTTTGTACAATATTACCTTTGAAACTGAATGGTATATTCTTTGATGCAAATATTTCTTCACCTAAGTGTGGTAAAATACTTCATTATTTTCCTGGTTTATTCACCAGAGACTTGTTTCCGCACTCGAAAGAAACCGTTAAATTTGTCCCCTCACAATCAAGCAGACAACAAATTTGAGCGTCACGCAAGGGGTGTGTTTATGTCCACCGTGAAAATAAACAGGCAAATGTTTTTAAATTATCACAAGTATTGTTATTGTTATTATTATTATTATTATTATTATTATTATTATTATTATTATTATTATTAGCATCACATCTTACTACCCGTTCGGGCTATACGCACTTACACTAATGTGTAATGGTAAGGTGTTTGTGAGATGAAATGGAGGACCTACAGTTTAACGTGGGATCCGAACCATGGTGGAGGCCTGGCATTCCACACATTCACAAGTTGTGATTAATACACGTCTTGTCAGAGGTGAAGGAAGGGTTTGGTAATCAGATAAATCTATGCCGATACCGAGGATTGAACCCCGGACCCTAGCACAGAAGTCCGACACCTTACCCCTAGACCACCAGGTCACCTCCACAAGTATTGTTGTTAGATAATGCTTCCAAGAGTTGATTATTTACGTAGGGTTACTATGGCTTTTGTTATTTTAAAATAATAACTCTGAAAACTCCCTCAAGCGTCAACAGCGATTTCATCCAAACCAACACAACAAATACGTAGTTTTAGCTACTGAATAAAAATAAAAATATAAACACATATTAAGTATATATAAATAGTCAAACTCTTATAGGTTCTATCCCAGTAATTTAGTAAAATATAGATCCAACCAAATAAACAAAAGTAAAGTGTTCTAATGATTGACAGAGTAGTTTCAGTCTAGTTTTGTATTTGTCTAGGTGTATAGGAATATATTGTCCGAGAGTTTGAAATGATAGATTAATACAACTATTTTCTCCGTTAAAAACGATATAGGTTGAATGACGGTATAAATATAACATGAGACAGCTTCGAAAAGTATGGGGAAGGCTAACAAAACTGCAAGGTAGGTAGGTAGCTTTGTAAATACTCATTACATTGCAGGGAACCCAATTTAAATATCTATTTCTTTCAACGATGTCAAACCTGTAAGTAATAATTAGGGTAGTAATGTTGCACTTAGTACCAAGTAAATATGATTGAGTAAATAACTAACCGGCGAACTTTTATATATTCCTGGGGGTAATTTGTGTTTTCTAACTAAAATAAAACATAGTTTTCTCTAGAAGGATAACTATAAGTATGGAGGTAAAACGTTTTTTCACGTGATTGAATTGATTGGAGTATTGGCTGACAGATTAATACTAAAAGTTATGTTTACCTGCTCTGAACTAGGAGTATTTATAATATAGGCAATAATTAACTAAAGCAGGTTCGTTGTTCTGATCAACTAACACCATCTATCCGTAGAGCTCGGTTCTTTATTTGTCAACAGACTGCGGTCTTTCGGTCTGTATGACTCGATTGCGGGTTGATGTAATGTTATGTCATATTATTATTTGATTGCTTATATTTTCTTCGTAGAAGTATTCTACTAAATAATCGTTTGTTTTTAACTTTTTAGAAAGTAAATATTTACTTATGTTTTGGTTGTGTTGTGAAGATTACTTTTAGTTTAGAGAGGTTCTCTCAATAAAATTAAAATCACCTGAAATTTTGAGCTCAAAACTAACCAAAGTTTTAGTTGTTCTTACAAAATGACTAACTTGTTCAACATTGTAATGATTTCGCTGAAGTTTGGGCTACTCGTAGATTCTAAACTAAACTATGTTCATCCCGAAGTTTCCAGTGAGAGTATCTTGTTGACTAAACAATATGAACTGGTTAGTTGTTACAGGAACTTTGTCAAGAACACTGATTTCCTCACGATAGTGAACGAACCAACTAAGTTCACTTTTGTGGAAGAGTTGATTCTCCTTAACTTTCAAACTCCACGTATTATATTACAAATTAGCCTGAATGGGAGTGCATGGGGCGTTCCAAGAAGTAATCAAGTTGCCAGCTCAAAATATGTTGTTATTCTGCTAAAAGCCTATGATGAAGAAATAATGACGAAATATTTGTCACAGTTATCCAGATATTCTTTATGGGACACCCGAGGAAGGTTTTTAATTATAATCAAAACACCTTTCACCGGACAAACACGTGAGTGGCTATATTCGTTTTTCGAATTGTTTTGGTCGATCAAAATTGCAAATGTTTTCATAATGTACCTGGAAGATGACGTGAAGAGTTTAAAGAGCAATTATTATTCAGAGAAATACTTGCTACGTGTGGTATCTTACTATCCTTTCGGAAGTGGTGATCTGAGGAAGAAAGACTTAACTAAGGAATGGCTCAGGCAAGAGGGAACAGCTTCGTTTAATCCATTTAGAGATATTCAAGGACATTCTTTGAGAGTCAGCACGACCATCTCAGAACCGAGGTCATTCCTATCCGACGACAAAACACGGCCGAGGATGTATTTAGGACCTGACAGCCAACTCATGAGAGTTATCACGACACATATGAACGCCACCGCGCAAGTGTTTTCTCCCAGTTTCCCCTATGAACTTTATTTACCCAACGGGACACTTCTAGGGTCTGTTGGGGATGTATTCAATGAGAAAGCTGATATCACAGGCACTTTCCAAATTGCATCTTATGAACGGGCATATTTGGTAGACTACACCTATCCTCGAGAAGTAGGAACGATGATCTTTATTGTACCCAAATCTGGTCGAGTGGCTCAATACAAAAACATATCCCTCCCGTTTTCCCGCTCTACCTGGTGTGCCTTACTAAGCAGTTTCATCCTCGCTACAGTGGGTTTGTCTTTCCTCAAAATGTTCAGCTTTAAGAGAACTAGCAGCTATTTATATTGGATCCACGTAGGGTTCCCACTTCTGGTGATTCTGCAGAATTTTTTTTCTGTGCATACTAACTCCTCCAGAAATATCAAACGGGCAAAATTTTTCTTCTTGTCGTGGTCCACATACAGTCTCATCATGACGAACGCTTTCCAAGGCTCCCTCACCAGTTACCTGGCAGTTCCTCAATTTCTACCGGAGATCGACACTTTAGAACAACTCGACGGGACCGACCTGGTGCTGAGAGTGTATCCGAATTCCGCCCAATCTCTTAACCCTGACAACAGCAGTGAGATGTTGATAAGGCTATCTAGAAAGTTTGAAGACATTGAGATCTCAAGAACTTGTACGACTCTGTGGCGTTCGAGGGTGTGACGGCGGTGATGGCCACGATCGGCAAAGCTACATACCTCAGACGCATGACAAGGTACCATCGCGATGGATACCCTCTTCTTCACCTCATGAGCGAGCCTCTGGTAACACAACTGATCAATTACTGTGTCCCGAAACACTCGGTGTTTCTGCCGAGGTTCAACGAAATAATTGAGAGGGTCTTCGAAGCAGGTCTTCCCGACAAATGGTTCAAAGATGTAATACATCAAAGGACGCTCGACGGAGTTCTTTCTCTGGAAGAAAATCTGCAGACTCACAAAGCCCTCACAGTACTTACACTACTCCACATGCAGACGCCATTTTATTTGTTCTTCATGGGTATTATAATTAGTTTATTATGTTTCCTTATTGAACATTACTATACGAAAACTAAGCAACAAAATTTGGCCAGTAAAAGAATTTACTGATAGGCACAGTCTTTAACAGTCCATAAACCCGTATCGATAGACATGCGAACTGAATGTCAGGATAATCTAGTTTGATTTGTCAGTCAAAGCTCGAATCACGGCTATGTGTATTTAGGGAAGTTTTTTCTTCATGATTCCCCGCTCTCTCTCTCCCCCCGTATAAATGCACGTACATTACCTCTAATTTCAACCTACCCCATTAGTGTAGTTAAATTCAGGTATCCGGGAGAGGTAGAAGAACGCAGTACAGAATTATTCGAAATAAAAGTAAAATCTTTACAAAAATGTCACACTAAACACTATATTTATTTTAATTTTATGCACGTAGGTAAAATCCAGTGTCGACCGGCAGCACTTTTATTTATATGTAGGCCTACATAGTAACTTTACCTTAAGGTGGGGTGGGAAGGGACGCTAAAAATGCCGTTTTTTTAAAAGCAAAACATTATTTTGGCGAAAATAAATAAAATATTGCTCCAGTACAAACGTAAGAGTTTAATTTTCTTCACATGATGGTATCGAAAGTTCTTAAATATCTGTCAAGTATGTGCTGTAATTTAATAACAACTTTTTATCGTCATTTAAAAAGATTGTCATCTAATGCTGCTATGCTCATTACTGTTTATATCACAATGGGAAGAAAATTAAACTCTCTGTTTCTACTGCACACACACACACACACACACACACACACAAAGAAAGGAATGAATCATCACGCCCCAGTTGTTACCAAATGAGAGCACCAAGAAGATGCCCTGACCAGCCTCGACGAGAAAGACACCGTGATCACACCTGCATGAGCGGGTACCTGAAAAGCCATCCCTACCTTTTACTTAGAGGACGAACCTTCAGGACACATTAGCTTGCGAGAACATGGTAAGACAATCCGTCGCTGATGCTTTAGAACAGGCTTGATCGACTGTGTCGTCACACGGACTCGAACATTGGATCATCTAAGGACAGATCTGCCCCTTTAGATCTGTTTTACTTAACCTGTTGGTTTGTGTTGTTTGTATTGTAAATTTGTAATCTATATAGTGTTATAATTGTGATAGTATATATATTAGATTTATACAGTCAATTTTTCATAGTAAGGACCCTATCTGACAACTAGAAATTCCACTAGATCTACTTTCACGTATTAATACGCCAAGTAATGTAATATGGAACTGTCCCTTTTGATATATATTATCAATATATATAAAATAATAATAATAATAGTAATAACAATATAATAAAACATCATTAATGTTGAATTAAAAATGTGTTTGTAATTGTTAAAAGGCTCTTTTGAAATTAGTTTGATATAAAAATAATATTGTTTTCACGTAAATGCAGGCGAAAATTCTGACCCATTATAAAGTTTAAATTTTAAGCTTAAATTGTTTAGTAAAAAGTGTGATAACTTACCCTATAAAACAATCCTGCATTATCTTAAAAATGTCAGTTGTGAATATATCAAATTCAATAATATTTGAATAAAAGTTGCATTGAAAAGTCAGTTTTTGACCATTTTAGAATGAATGGCTTCCCAGCTAAGCACTGTTCACAAATTATAATTATAATAATAGGGACACGTTGTAGTTACTAACCAGAAACTTTGTCGATTAGTCATCGTGAAAAATTTCGAGTAACCATTCAAATACGAACGCACTGCACACATTTCTACCATATCGTACGTGGGGGTTTTCTTTTCCCTTTCACTCCCATACCGTTTGCGTGCACGCGCGTGTACACACACACACACACACACACACAAACGCAGATACGAGCCGAGAGCTGAGGTTTGGCCCTGCTTTGATAAACGCTCTTAAAACAAAAGTTTAGAAAACTAAATCTAGCCTTCCTCTATCAAAATTAATAAAGTTATGTTTTGATCAATTTTCAGTATTAGGAACTTCTATTAACTCATTTACTCCATTAATGTTTAATCAGAAATTATCTACTTGCAATAATGTTTGTGTAAATTTACTATTTCTAGCCGACTGGATCACAGAGTGGATTGGTATGTAATGCACGCTCTTATTCTCAGAAATTCAAATTTTCGTGTGAATCGTGATTGAATAAAAAAAAAATTAAACTCATAATTTAAACTTTTTAATGAGTCAGAAACCTGCTGATAGCTATTATCCCCTACATAGTGTTGAAAACAAGATTAATAAATACTAAAACAACTTATTAAATAATACGAAATTTCTAAACGTGTTCTACCATGCAGCCTTCTTAAGTTATACGCATATGTAATAGTTACACTAAAGAGTTAGGGATGGGGAAGGTTAAATTTAGAGTAAGTGTACCCGCATTTGCGTGGAGTTAGAGGGGGTAAAACCACCCTCAATGCAGTATATACCAACACGAGAGTAATGCCTTAGAACATGGGCCCAAATAATCAAGTCCCTCTTAAGTACAAAAGTGTTTTTTTTTGTTCACATTTTTTCTAGTTTTAAACAAGCAAAGAATACCACAAAAGCAAGGTAAATAATTTTATGTAGCAAGAGTTTTCTCTTTTAACTAACTTTTATGTTTAAAGTGTTAACGTTTAACTGCAAATTGGCTATAAATGTGGAAAACTCTTTCAAAAGTTAATCTCCTGCAATTTATGGTGAATATAATTCGTATAAAATGCTGGTATGGTAAGTTTTGCAAGCAGGCGGGGGAGAAAAAAAAACTATATCATTGTTACAAGAGCTTAAAATATGGTTAACACGGACAAATCTTACATTTCTCTTGTAGATTACTTTTAACCTTTTACTTTATCATAATATAAAGAAAGTATTGTGAACTTGGATATTTTATAGTTAGATATTATAATGGATCTTGACGTTTAGTGCTCTTTAACTCAAAGATATGTGTTATTTTACTTATTACCTGACTCGGTGGCGTAGTTATATAACGTGCAAGTTTCGTGTTGAGCTTGACTGCCGAGGATGGGGAGACCGAGGTTCGAATCTCACTCGGTTGAACTGGGGTTGGTTTTTCCTAAATGGGTTTCCACTCTCACTCTCTCTCCACGCAAATGCGGGGTCACTTCCTCTGAATTCAACCTTCCCAATTCCTAACCCATTAGCGTACAACTCGAACGGATAGTAAGACGCGATGCTAATAATATTAATAATTATTATAATTAACCAAAAATTGCCATAACGAGTTTGCTGAAAATTGTTATCTGGGTGAAGTTCTAATTTTTAGATATCAATGTTTTTCCTTTTTCTAAAAAAAAAATTAGGTTAGTTGAATGAATTTAAAAACTGGAAATAAAAAAGGTTCAAACAATTTTGTTCAAAACTTATATTTGAAGAATGTTACAAGAGATTATTAAAATAATATTAAAACAAATGATTAAAAATATTTTACTGATAGGCCTAGTCGATCTTTTTTTTTCTTTTTAGCACCACGTCTTACCACTGCCTATTTGGGTTATACGTATCCTTTATTTACTAATTACGCTAATGGGTTGAGGATGAGAGAATTTAGAAAATTGTACCCGCATTTTCGTGGAAAGAGAGTGGGAAGCCATTTTGAAAAAACCACCCTCAGCACACCTAACTGGAGTCGAACTACGATCTCTCTGTCACTGGCAGTCTAGTCTACTGCGAGAATAATGTTTTAGACAATGCGGCTACCGAAGCGGGTAACCGATTCTTTAAATGTTGCTTAATAATAATAATTATTATATTATAATATTTCAAATTGTGTCCTAACCTTTTATTTCTTATTTTCATAATGGGATGATCTTCTGTTTAATAATTTCTATTTTTCTCAATAATTGTACCATTAATAAAAACAATAATGTCCAAAACAAATACATAGTTGAGCTGTAAAAAATAAGCATAGCCCTTCAGAATTCCATTCCATTAAAATTATTGATTGAAATTGGCCTACAATATTGTGGCAATATAAGTATTGCGTCTAATTTTAATATTTACAATTTAAAAAAAAAAAGGTGGCACAATTTATTTAACCTTGACCAGTTTAGACCTTATCTTATTAGATTCAGTGGTCAATATTTTCCAATATAAGGGGGATACACATCAAAATTTATCAGTTTTGGTTCTTGCATTGTCTTACAATAAGATTTTTTTTTATCACCGCGTCTTACTACCTGTTCAGGTTATGTGCATAATATATAACTACAACTATTTATCTTTACTTCCCAGAATATATTTTCGTGCTCATTCTGAAAAAGTAGGCTACACCATCTCATACTATTTTATCATCACGATTACTAATATGAGGCCTGAGCCATATATTTATTTCATTCAAAAAATAAAAATAAAGCCCCAACCAAGTAAGTCTTTAAAAAAAACCAACACTGTCACAATTTTCTAAAAGTTATAAATGGTGAACATAAGTGATCTTAATTGATCTAAAAAAACAACCAAATTTAATAATACTGGATGTTAGAGGTGGGTAGTATCTATAAAATCTATTAGCGAATTTCACCCAAACTGAACAGACAATATTACCTAACAATAGATTTGCTATCCACGTTATATTATTTTACTATTTATAGCTCAAGACACCATTTTGAAATATTAATTTTACCCTCCAAATTTAATGTAGCTACCGTTTCCTTCATGTTTGTGGGCTATAACTGTATTAGTAAATTGTTAAATAACATTACTTTGAATAGTAATAATGTCCCATCTTCTTGGGATAATATTTAACTTTTTTTTTAACCGAACTGGTAGTAAGACGAGGTGCTGATAGTAATAATAATTATTATTTTCAGAAATAATCCCTTATTCAATATTATTGGATTTGATTACATTATTAATACTGCTCAAAATGGTTTTTCTTGATTGCCCTTCAGTTTTATCATCAACATAATAAATAAAAAAATTTATAGCCAAAACTTATACGACAATAATAAATAAAAGGTATGCGTTATAATTACAATTAATACTACATATATAATGGTTTTACCAAATATTTTATTCAATATACATCTTCAACACAATTGAATATTAAATCATATTAACCAACACTTTTTTTTTACTTACAGTTGGTTGCCTTTGGAAGGCTACGTGCATTTGTCTTACACTACAACTACAGTATTTTAAATATACACAAGTTTTGCTACAACAATTACCTAAATATTAAACTTTGGTTCAGTAATATTTACACTTAAAGAGAACAATGTAGTTACTTTTTGGCACCAATAGCACTTATCATCTTGGATAATCCACTTTTCATAACAATACCAACACTATAAAGTTAAAAACATCATCTACACTAGGGGAAGCGCTTTTAAATTACAATCTACTTAAGGGTCCATGTTATACTAATCAACATATTTGGTATAGGTCTTATTGTTTAAAAGTACATACACAGTGGTGCAGCTACAAACAATAATTAGGGCAGTTGAAAGTACATAAATTAAGTTAGAAAAAAATAACTGGCTTATTTACACTTTAACAAAATTAAGCTTTTTATCTGTTATAAACTTATATCTTAATCGCACCGTTAAGAACCTTTCATTTATAAAATAAAAATTAATGGCTGCAAAGAAGTCAACATTAACAAAAGCTCAGTATGTTTAGCTTGCATGTGCCAAAATTGACAGCAGCTTTCAAAATTAGAACACAACACATCTCATGGAATATAAATTAAAAGTAATAGTTTTAAAATAAGCCGTCAGAAAAGGTCCAAATATAGTAAATTGATTATATAAAAGTATTAGATTTAAAAAAATGATAGAATAAAAGAAACTGGTAGGGACTTCAACACACCATATTTTGTAAGAAAGCAACGCTATAATATTAAGTAAATATGAAAGGTGAAGTTTGGAGGATGAATGATTATATAATTACGGAGATAAGCCATATCTCGATAAGCGAATAAATTGAAAAATGACAACTAGAAACGGGAATCGGACCCAAGACCTTGGGCTTAGCGCTAGCAGAGGTTTAATTTAGTTTACAGGATAATTTATTCAAACACTAGGTCAACAAAAACTGTTAGATTAAGAGCGTGTATCATAGCAGGCCCAACTCAACTCCATGTCTTACTACCCGTTCGGGTTATACGCACTTACGCTAATGTGTAATGGTAGGGTGATTGCGAGATGAAATGGAGGATCTACAGTTTAACGTGGAATCCGAACCACGGCGGAGGCCTGGCATTCCACACATTCACAAGTTGTGATTAATACACGTCTTGTCAGAAGTGAAGGAAGGGTTTGGCAATCAGATAAATCTGTGCCTGGACCGAGGCTTGAACCCTGGACCCTCACCACAGAAGTCCGACCCCTTATCCCTAGACCACCAGGCCACTCAGTTTGACAGTAAAAGGGAATAGAAAACATCTACGATATGCCGGAAATGTGTGCAGTGCCTTCGTATTAGAATGATTACTCGACATTTTCCGCGGTGGTGATGGGGGCCAGAGCGACAAAGTTTCTTGTTAATAACTACAGTATGTCCCTTATTAGAGAATGAAGATTTGGGAGCAGTGCTTATCTGTGAAGTCATTCTAAAATGTTTAAAAACGGCCTTTTCAGTGCAATTTTTATCCAAATATAATTTAATATTTCAACAATGTTCTGTATTAGGATATTCTATTAACTCTTTATCTTCATTAACGTTCAATCAAAAATGATCCACGTTCAATATTGTTCGTATAAATTTACGATTTTGAGCCGACTGTATCACAGAGTTTATTGGCATGTGATGCACGCTCTTAAACTGTGACTGTTATGTATGGATGTATGAATATTGTTGGAAGATCCAGTTATAGTAAGATTCTGGCGCTAAGAAGACGCTTTAAGAATATATAAACATATTCTTAACATTGATAACATTTTACTATATAGTTCAAGTTATTTCATTCCACCAGGTGCGACAACTGCATATGACATATAAAAATATGTGTAAGTAGATCTATCAGTAACGTTTCTGGCTAACAGAATCAATGAATATTGTACTCTAGCTATATTCATAATATAATGTAAAATATAAACATATCTAGCAACATAATTTATTTTATTTAAGAACATTAATACAGAGTGAGAAACCAATTAATGACAAAATGGTCTTGTATTCAAACATTCACATAAATATTGTATGCGCGTACCACACCACTGAGCTATACCCGACTCAACTTCTGTTTCTTTGTATGATAAAATTAGTCCGGAATGATATTATTTTTTAGAGTAAGGATAACTTCAGTACGGTATGGTAGACTACATAGTGTAGAATGTTTCCTAAATGAGATTTGTTTGGCGAGATAAATTTCAAAGTTAAACAAAGGAAGGTTATCATTAGATATAGCTTATGCAAAGCTCTACATTCACTCAAGAAATAACAGTTTACTAATGTAATTACATATTTTTTACGTTTAAAATGAATTAGTTGGATATAATTGTATCAAACTTAGAATACAGATGACAAAATGTACTGAACCATTAATTTTTATAAAGATTTTTTGATAATATTTAAAAATAAAGCCGAAGTTGAGGCAGGCTATGTACAAAACTTTGGTAAAAAAATAAATCTAATCTCTATTATTTACGTATTAAATATTATTTTAAATATATTAAAATAAATAAGAAATAAATTAAAAATAAAATGTTCTACCAAAAACATTAGATCCAAGAAAATCTTGACCGGTGAATCTTACTTAAGGGTTCATGTGGATATTACAAAATAGTTTCTAAGTTTTTTATGTTGTTTTTGGCAAGATCATTCATGCAATTAACAACATAGACATAACATACTCGTTATATTAGTTAACAATATGCTACTCTTATAGCTTAAAGTGAAAATTTTAAGGTTATCTTAGAACTAGAATTTATTTTCGAAACATGAATTACATTTTTAAAAATAGTAATGCTACTTTTGAGAGAATATAAGGAAGATCAAGTTTAACATTTATAACATAAATAATTAGTACACTTACTAGTAGCATGGTAAAAAATAAATTAAAACCTGATTTAACTTACATACACCTTAAATATGAGCAATGCGATGATCAATTGAATTAGAAGCCAATTTAGTAAACATTTAAGTAGCCAAACAAATTTATTAGAAACATCACCCACAAAACACAGAGCTCATTACTATTTCAATTGTTTTAAATAAATCATTACAGCATATTGTTAATATAGTTTAGTTATAATTTTAATTTAGTGGCGTTTTTATAATGAGTTATTATATGCTTTATATTATGATTTTTGTATCATTTGGTATTTTACAAACAAAATCATGAATGTAATTTAAAAAACCAACCATGAGTGACTAATTTTTAATTTTGTATGATTTAATAGTTTTTTTTATTCTTTACACATATTTCTTTCAAAAAAAGAATATCAAATTCTAAACAACCATAATCAAAATCAATAATACAAACTTATTGATAACTGAAATAATAACATTAAAAAAAGCATTTAAATAATTTCCTATGTAGTATTAGATGATCTTGAAACAGTGGAATGTGTTTACACCCGTACATATCAGTTTTCTAACTCCCAGTAGTAACAAATAGTTTCATTATTTATATAATATAATAAGTTATTTTATTGAAAGAAAAAGAACTGTACATCATAGGCCATTCTGTTTTGTTTTAATGTAATATTTAAGGGACTAAATCCCAATTATTAGTTTTACATTATTTACAATTTTCATAAATCAGTTATAAACTGTACCCTTTCAGAAAAAATGTTATCATACATTTTCTAAAATATTATGAAAGACATGTATTATATACAAACAATATTGTGTTTATATCAATATAAATATAATCTTTCAAAACAAGCACTCCCACTCATCATTTCCCATAAAGATGCTCAAAAATTCTTTTAATCCAAACTACTTTCTTTAATAATGGGTAAGTACAAGAATATTTGTTTAACAGGTAACCACAAGTATTTGTGAATAAATAGATGTTTAGAGAAAAGTTTGATTTTATAACACAACACCAATACAATCATTTCATTCATACTTACATAGCTAGTGGTAATGGAATGTTGGGGGCTCTCAATCTGGTTTAATATTTACAAAGTTTAGGTACATTTATAGGGTTATTTGAATATAGTCTTAATTTTTTTTTCATCTAAAATATCTCAACATAAATAAGGTTTGCAGTCAAAACATCGGCCATGTCACATTCTACAAGCAAATTAGTTACTATACAGATATTTATATAATGTAGTACGTAGTAAAACCAAACACATTTTATGTGGCACTCAAAGCTAAAAATGTACTTAGAGAATAAGTCAACCATTGAACACAAAAACAAAAAATAGTCTAAACTTAGAATTATAATAGCTCTGTTAATAAACCAAATACCACTTGCCTCGTCATTTGTATTTATTCTTATTTAAAAAAATATAATTAATTTGAGTAAATCAAAAACTTATTTCGGGTATTTGAAAATGTATTTTTTTTACAATATCCTGTTTACTCCAGTTAAAATAGCAAGAAAATTATGATCAAATCATATAAATATATGCAGGTGCTACAAAATGAACACATATTTTTCTTATGCAACGGTAGACGGTGATAAAGTCAATAATTTCATTGACTAATTTAATTTAGTTCCACAAATGAGGCTATGTTGGCAGCCATTCCATTTGAGTGACCTCGTATAGGAGTGTGTAAGTTACAAGTGAAATGTTAGCGAGACCGAATCCACGCTCGAACAATAAACTGTTTTGAAGTGCAGTTTTATGCATTATTTATTTGACAACAGCGAAATTGGAATCGGTTAGTTATTTTTCTTTTTTTAAATAATTGCTTTCTTAAATGTTGTAAAAAATGTACACTGGCTTCTTTCTTTTTCTAAATAAAGTATAAAAAACCACACCACTATGCGAAACTTGGTTTGAGTTGTGTAACCACCCTGAGCTATTTAGATAGATATATAGTACGTAACTTTGGAACCAGGGGCCCTAGTTTTGAAACATCCAAGAAAACTCTCTAGCGAGTATCGAATAATCCACTTGAGACTCATTATTAGCAGGTTCCAAAACTTGGGACTCAGACGTCACATTGCGGTGCGGTTTTATGTGGTCTTTATTGGAAGACAATTGAATATATACCGGTGGAACAGTTTTACCATATTAAAAAAAAAACAATCAAATCAAAACAATATTATTTAAAAAAAACTATTTTATTGATCCTAATTTCGCTGTTGTGAAGTGAAAAATATATAAAGTAAATCGCAATTTGACATTTCTGGTTCAAGAGTAATCATGTATTTAACATTCCCGTTAATCTGTCCTCAAACAATCTCTCGATACAACTATTTAGGCGGGATTTCTTTAGCATCAAGCACAACCTCATAGGTGAAATAATAATGTTTGTAATCGAACTATTGACTTTTTTTGGAAATGTTTACCTTTGCTTTCATAATCTATTATTTTAAAGGAATATCCACTGTGTAATTTTTAGCTATGGATTTTACCACCCCCACAAATAAGTCAACTGTAATATTTCCAAAATAGAATCTTAAAATATGGAAATAATTGAATACAGACATTTATTTGGACTTCAATAAAACCCTACGTTAGTATAAATATAAAATATGCTACAGGGTTGACACGATTTTATTACTACCAATTTCCGTTTTTTTTTTCAGGTTTTCCATAAGTAGTTCCCATTTTTGCAGGCAGCTTTGATTTTCTTTAAAAGTATAAATAAGATTTCAATTTTCATCAAAGTGACTGGTGCGAAGTTATGTTAACTTATGTTTAAAACAGGACGATTTAAGGTGAGATGGAAGGGGACGCGATAAAAGGTAAGTGATTTTGCAGTTTTTATGGCAAAACGTATTTTTGGCCAAAATAAATCAAATATTGCTCAGAACAAATATATAATTTAATTTTCTTCACACGGTGACTTCAAAATGTTTTGAATATCTTTCAAGGATGTTCTGGAGTTTAATGACAGCTATTCAGGAACTGTTGGTGTCAATATGTGAAGAAAATTAAACTATATGTTTGTTCTGGAGCAACATTTTATTTATTTTGCCAAAAAAAAAAATTGCTCTAAAAACTGTAAAAACACTGTTTTTTTCTAGCGTCCCCTTCCATCCCACCTTAAGATGAATTGGTAAATACATCTTCAGTTGATCCACAACCCATGTTTGGAGGGTAATAAAACATGTTTGAATCAGCGTGCTTAATTCTTAAATTCACTTTTTCATCCATCCAAAGACGTGCTATTTTAAGCGTTCAGTTAAATGTCCGAAATTAACAAATATCTCAGTGTTTTTACTCGATTTTGCTAAATTCCCTTTTGTTTTCCCGGCGCGTGGTAGCCCTGTGTTAGCTCATATATATGGGGTCGACTTTACAGGCCAGGGGTGTCCAATATAATTTTCAAAAATGAAAATTCCATACGCGAAACGTTAATCTTTTGTTGACAGATCTGAAAGGAACCGACTCAACTAATATAAGGTAACCTCCACCTCCATTTTTGATGAGGCTACATCAGAATAAGCATTATGTTTTATTCGAAATGGTTCGAATTACTTTGAAACTATTATCAAATACCGTTTACTATAAATATGAAGGAAACTACGAGTGGTGAAAGTCCTTACATAATACTGTTGATGTTATATATGAAATACTACTACACAAGGTAGATTGGTGGTGATATAATTTAATGATTTAATCCTTGCATTAACCCGATTTATTTAAATTAGTTTCCAGATTTCGTTAATTTCAATGAGTATCATTCAGAAAGTTGATGATGAATATTTTGTCATTGTATCATCTAACAACCAACACCCACATACATAGACAGTGCATGCGTAGATAGATAAGAATGACATGTTTAGCGTCCAAAAATGAGTTGCCATTCGCATAATCAGTACATTTGAGCTCTCGTGATTGCCAGAGAGTTTTATGTAAGTCATTACAAAGGAAGAATTCTGAACGATGAAGGTCAAACACAAAATAAAGAAGCACTCGTAACAAGTATATGAACCTAGAAAAAGCTGCAGAAAGTAATAGCGTGTACAATTGATAATACAGGGTGGGGATGAAACGATTAGATGATAGTTAGCTTGAAAATTAACACTTTAATTGAAAATTAAATATTTACTAGCGAAATAAAAGCCAACTACATGCTACACTTTTTCAAGATAATATCCTTCAGGTGAAATCCACCGAACGTCAGACAAACCTCAGCACGTTGTCCATCACTTTACTCAGCATATATCGTCTAATTGTTTCCGGCCCACCCTCGTACATGTTTAGCAAAGCTTAGATCATCTAATTGTTTCCGGTCCACCATCGTACATGTTTAGCGAAGCTTAGATCATCTAATTGTTTCCGGGCCACCCTTGTACATGTTTAGCAAAGCTTATATTGTCCAATTGTTTCCGGTACACCATCGTACATGTTTAGCAAAGCTTAGATCATCTAATTGTTTCCGGGCCACCCTTGTACGTGTTTAGCAAAGCTTAGATCATCTAATTGTTTCCGGGCCACCCTTGTACATGTTTAACAAAGCTTATATCGTCTAATTGTTTCCGGGCCACCATCGTACATGTTCAGCAAAGCTTAGATCATCTAATTGCTTCCGGGCCACCCTTGTACATGTTTAGCAAAGCTTATATCGTCTAATTGTTTCCGGGCCACCGTCGTATATGTTTAGCAAAGCTAAGAAGATGCTAACTATCTTTAAGTTATGGTTATAGACGTATCAAGTATCATACCTGTAAATTTTAAAGGAAAAAAACACTACATCTTGGCAAGGGAATCGAACCCGTGACCTTTGGCTTAGTGCACCAATGCTCTACCATTGAGATACACAGAATTCATCCCATTCTCAGGGTCATCCTTCACTTGTAGTTTAAAGCAGAGTCTGTGATGGACATGTAAAAATTATCGGCTAACAAAGAGCTATAATTGATATCGCATTCATCGACAACTTAGGAGGGACTTTATGAGCTTTCATGTACAATGCCAAAGTACTAATAACGGCATAAAGCTAATCCAGAATCACCGAAAGTGGTATCAATAATATTATTTTTAGCACCGCGTCTTACTACCCGTCCGAATTATAGGTTTATATACTAATTACGATAAGAATTTTATTGATTAAGGTTATATTTATAGGAAATGTAACCGCATTTGTGTGGATAGTGGAAAACCATTTAGGGAAAAAACTCAGTACACCCGACCGAGATTCAAACCTCGATATCCCTGTCATAGACAGTCTAGTCTACTGCTAGAATAGAGGCCTAGACCACGTGGCCACTGAAGCGGGTCGGAATCAATAATAGCTCAATGGTTAGCCGATGATTTCCACAAGTCCATCACAGACTCTGCCTCTAAGTATGAGTGGAGAATAAACTTGAACACGGGGAGAATCCTCGATAGCTCAGTGGTAGAGTGAGCATTGGCACACTAAGCCGAGGGACCAGGATTCGATTCCCGTGCCCAAGTGTCATTTTTCAAAATTTACGAACAGTAACAACACCTATTGAAGGAGTACTTATCCAATTGAGACAAAGATTTAACTGTCGTGTGTGAAATATTTAAATACAAAGGTGAAAAGTCAACAGTTTCTAAATAAGTATTCTATCTTCAAACGAGATGACATCATTTCAAACAAAACGTCAACCATGTATACCTACGAATAATTATGGAGGCCCATTTGGAATTCTTTTACAATTACTTTTGCATCGTTTAAGGAGATAAAGAGGAGATAGAAGCATAACGCTTCATGTTGTGTTGGACACATCATGCCAAAACAATTACTACTTCATATTATGCTCTGTTATTGTAAAATTTAAATAGAAACTATCCATCTATGACAGATTTTATGTTTATGCTATAATTTTTAGAGACAAACCGTTAATCGTAAATAGACTATTCTAATACACTTTAACAATAATAAAGATCGTAATTCAGTAGTAATTGTGTTGTACACTTTGTGAGAACACGTGGAGTATAGGTAAAGGATTCGCATCGTGCTTGTCCAACTTCACCAGAAATTTCAGAGATTTAGGTTGGTGACGCTGATTTTGTCGGATCAACGGGAACTATCAAAATATGCTCGGTTGGTCGCCAGAATGGAGGTGTTATTTATTATTTGAGATATTTAACGTGCACTTTCTAAACCGACTGATTATATATATCAGCATACGAGATTTTCTATGACCGAAAACGAAAGGGCTAACAAATTTCATCGGGAGGGGCATTTTCAAATATCGTCCAGCGTTCTTTTACATTCCACAATCAACATGGGACAGATGGCTCTACTTCCAATACGAAGGAAATTGTGCTACGCATTTGTATCTTATCAAGACTCATCCGTCAACCCCAGCTGGGTTTGAAGCCTTAATTATCGGGTCCTGAGGCGAGAACTTTACATCAAGACAAGGTTGACGAGTGAAGGTGTTGTCAATACGCAGAAGTGGGATTGGCCAAACAAATAGACTTTAAATATATTTTAAATACATGCACATTAAGAAAAAAAACAACTTAATAGCGGCTTTTGTTCTGTATTAAGTAGATTGTACGTGTGACGAGTATCTTGGACACCCCTAGCTTGGCGGTGAAAGTCGTTATCGGATAAACAGCTATTTAGCCAACTCTTGTACTAAAGAGCATTCTATAAATAGTGGGCCTAACACAACAACTGGTGGAATACACTAATTATTTTCAAAATTTCAAACATGTAATTGGTTTCCCAACAAACTATGACTTGTTTTTCAAGTCATTGGTTGACAGATACAAACAAAAATTATCTCAAATTAAATAGTTTATGGATAGATTATTCAAATGATCTGCACAATTCCTGTAGTCCACAGATTTAACCGTTTTCGACTTCCATCTACTTCAACTCTTACAAAATATTAGTCGTTATATTTTACCATCATTCTAATGTTTTTACAAAGTATATAATTTATGGTATCACAATAATAATTTTCAACCGATATTTATTATTGATTAAAAGAACAGTATTAATTATGAACATTTAAATATTCAAGTCTCGTTTGTATTATTAATTTAAGGAACATAATGAACAATGCACATTTAAATATGAATACTCAATTCTCCTATTCATTAATAAAGGGACATAATTAACTATGCACATTTAAATATGAATACTCAAGTCTCCTATTCATTAATAAAGGGACATAATTAACTATGCACATTTAAATATGGGTACTCAAGTCTCCTATTCATTAATAAAGGGACATAATTAACTATGCACATTTAAATATGGGTACTCAAGTCTCCTATTCATTAATAAAGGGACATAATTAACTATGCACATTTAAATATGGGTACTCAAGTCTCCTATTCATTAATAAAGGGACATAATTAACTATGCACATTTAAATATGGGTACTCAAGTCTCCTATTCATTAATAAAGGGACATAATTAACTATGCACATTTAAATATGGGTACTCAAGTCTCCTATTCATTAATAAAGGGACATAATTAACTATGCACATTTAAATATGGGTACTCAAGTCTCCTATTCATTAATAAAGGGACATAATTAACTATGCACATTTAAATATGGGTACTCAAGTCTCCTATTCATTAATAAAGGGACATAATTAACTATGCACATTTAAATATGGGTACTCAAGTCTCCTATTCATTAATAAAGGGACATAATTAACTATGCACATTTAAATATGGGTACTCAAGTCTCCTATTCATTAATAAAGGGACATAATTAACTATGCACATTTAAATATGAATACTCAAGTCTCCTATTCATTAATAAAGGGACATAATTAACTATGCACATTTAAATATGGGTACTCAAGTCTCTTATTCATTAATAAAGGGACATAATTAACTATGCACATTTAAATATGGGTACTCAAGTCTCTTATTCATTAATAAAGGGACATAATTAACTATGCACATTATTAAATAAAATAACATAATTAACTATGAATATATTTTAAATATGGGTATCCAAGTCTTCTATGTATTGGTAATTAAAGGAACATAATTAACTATGCACATTTAAATATGGGTACTCAAGTCTCCTCAGTATTTTTACAAACAAGTCTTTTTCGAATTACATTTTGATTCTATATTCACACTTCTATAATATATTGATTAAAATAAACAAAAAGTTAAATACGCACATTAAAATATGGGTGTTTCAGTAAAGGATTAGATAGATAATATATAATATTATAATGTATTTGTAGTATGATCAACAATTTAAATGACAACCTAAAATCAATAATATTATGCTTATATACTTTAAAATGTGAACTAGCCAATAATATTTGTAGTTCATATACTAAGTTCTTCGTGTTGTTACATTATATTTTTGTCTTCAAAACAAACTTATTGTTTTATTAACAGTATACATATACATTTTATTTTTGTTTTCAAATATAAAAGTCAGATTGAATAAATATGAGTTTAAATTTGATACTAGATTACACAAAATATAATTTGATATAAAATAATACGTATTCTGTATTAAATAAGTAATTTGAGTTAGTCATTAAATAAATACTGTACACACTGTCTTTTTGTTGTGCCCACGTAAAATATTTTATAAAATAATATATTTATAAAACTTTACGGCTAAAATTGTTATTTAAAAATAAACACAATTTAGTCGGATCCAATTGTTCAAGGTGACTTTTTCATCTATTATTCTCGAAGCATATAGAAAGGAAGATCTCTTTCAGTCATAAAATGGTGAAAAATCATCAAAATGTTAATATTTATGTATTTTAAAATAAAAGTTAGGATTAAACAATAATGTTTAACAAACCTAATATCCAAACAATATTCCAATAAATTAATGTTTACACAATTTGTTAATTTGGCAGTGTAAAAGGATATTTGACATAAAGCAGTTTTAAATAAATCTTATCAATATTAAACTGTACAAAATGTTATATATGTGGAGCTACAATTGTTCAAATAAGAATACCCATCGACCATTTTATAAACTTCCTTAAGGAATACTTGGGAAGCACCGTGATTTACAAATACCTTTTATTCGTTGGAAGAGAATAAGCTACAGTAGTAATAATAAGTATTGTTGTGTCAAACATTCATCGCATAGTACACTGACGTGGTTCCTGACGTAGCTGATGTGTTGGGGGCTGAAATGGGGGATTGAGCAAGAGTTTGGGTATTTGAATCGACAGGTGATAAAGCGTTGCTAGTTGACAATGGAAGATGATACAAGGAGTCTTGAGGAAAACTCGGAGATGAGCTAGCTGCTCCTTCAGGAACGCCCCTTTCGTTGCTGTATTTGTTTCTCGTAGGTGATGAGGAAGCAGTAGACGAAGAAGAGCTACTGATGTTTTGGTAAGGAAGTGGAGATGTCGTTCTGCCCGTCTGTTGTTGGACGTGCGGTTTACAATAGTTCATTGGAGGTGGGGAATGAATTGGTCTTACAGCGTGCTCCGCATTCACCATCGATACCCTGGTGTTGTTATGCATTTGTTGAGGGGGGATGTGGTTGTACATGGGTCCAATGTTATTTGTCATAGGAGGGGTTTGAGGGTAATACCTTGCGTTGGGTGGTACCTGATAAAACGTTGAGGATGTGGTAGGGGTGGAAGATGTCTGGGTTCCTCTCGCTATAGCATACTGTTGTGGAGGACTTGCATACTGACCGGAAGGTAGGGTTGAGGAAGATTGATGTCCTACAGGGGAACCAGGCCCTCTCTGAGGGCTCTCACTGCGTGGACACCCAACGCCCGTTCTTGTAAGAAGGTGAACCTTCACCGGGGTTCCAGAAGGATAAGGAACACGGATAGTTTGTTGCTGACCTTGTCCAACTCTAATGATCGATGTTGCGTTGGACGAGTTGTTCGGGCAGGGTTTTGCATATTGTAGAGTACTGTAGTGGGGTTCTATTATCGCCGTGACGTTTGGATCGTTAAACGGAGTAGCGAAACGAATGTTCGCAGCAGCTGGACCAACCTGTCCTGTGTAGTGTGGAGTGAAACCAGCAGAGACTGGAGATACCCTCATCTGAACCAAACCCTGGTTACCACGCCTGCCATACATGCTACTAGTATTCCGATCCAAACTTTGTACAGAGGAGAATCGCTGATCCTCAAGGTAGTGCTGGTGAAAGCCAGGAGCGTTTCCAGGGTCTGTCACTGGCAGAGGCAAAATCTGTTCTTGCGATCCTTGCTGAAATTGCTGGGGATAATTGCAATACACCCCTGGAGGAGGAGGTGAGTTAGATGCAGCGGGATACTGAAGATGTTGCACGTGATGGTGTGGTCTGTTTCCCAAACTCCCATACATTTGAAGGTCACTACAACCACCACCAATCCTCATTATCTGTTGAGGGTGCTGATACAAATTTCCTGTTGACGCATACATGATTTGGTTGGGAGTAACATAACGACGGGTTACACCATCTTTCCTTACAGAGTCTGTCGGAGAGGGCTGATGAACAACGGCTCCAGGATGATAGTCCCCTGAATATGGGATGCCTGTATTCATACGATTCTGCTCCGTAGGACTATATGTGTAAGGATTCTCTTCCTGTAAAACAGGCATCGTACCGGTGTTCTTCACGTGAAGGATCCCACGTCTTCTCCCAATGGGAACATGAGCCAATGCTGGATCGTCCGTTTCCGGCGAACTGTAGGGCCACGTCATATGACTCCCTACCCTAGTCACCAATGCTGGAGGTTGATGTTGGGCCTGTATTTGTTGAAGTATTTCACTGGTCGAGCAGAACCTTGGTTTGATTCCTCTAACAGATGGTCGGCGGTTGAAACCATAATCATCGTGCTCGTCATCCTCCGATGCAGTGCTTGAACTGTTTAAACTGTACCTTTTCTTAATTCTTTCAGTGCGTCCAGCGTCTTGCTGTACAAATAGAGCTAACTCGTCTATTGGTCCGTTGGTATCATCACAGACTTGGGTGTTTGAACCTTGAGGTTGCGTTCCTGCCACTACATCTGGTTGCGGAGCCTTCTGATCATCTTGCAAGACTTCATCGATATCGTCTAAACTGTATTCCGTCTCTTCACCCGCAGTATTTGTACTGGCAACTGATGTCCTATCACCAGGTACGGACACTGACAGAGGTGAGGTCACAGGTACTTGTTTGTAATGGTCATCGTTATGTCCGTCACTATCTTCACTATGTACTGCGCTAACACAGGCCGTTAAGGGAGCTAATGTTGACAGGAATTGTTTTCTTGCTTCTGCAGTAGAACTCACTTTCAATACTGCACATTTTGGTCCTACAAAATTACCACTTATTATATTTTTCTCGTGGATATCAGGAGTGGAGCTTGTTAACATGTTCTCAGCAAAATCTTTTGGTGGGGTAACATTGTTAGGTGATCCATTCCCCAGGTCTGGAGGATTGAATTGGCTATACTCAGTTTGTTGATACGAATTCGTGTCCCAGTTTTGAGACTCTGAAGCTGGTGGCGGATAAGATAAGTGGTTGATTTCACAATCGTTACGCTGAGTTGAATTATTCGAATCAGTCGTTGTTTTGTTTTCGTTATTACGCCGTGCAAAGAGATCAGTGAGTTTTTTATACGTTGATGAAGTTGATCCGGATGAATTTGACGAAGAGGTGGACGCTGATGGCGATGATGTTTTTTCAATAAACCGGACACCATAGTCGGAGCTGGGAGAGGTAATGAATTTATTACTTTGTGTTTCACGAGGTTTTCTGGATTCTTCTCCGGGTGGGCTGCTCCTAGGTGGTATCGTAGAGTTGATTCCAAAATCTATTTCTAGATCATCTCCCGCCGTCTCCGTTGCAACATCAATGCCAGGTTTGCTAGGCTCTTTTCCGTTGGATTTTTGTTTCTTAGCATCCTCTTCTTCATCGAGATCACACGTCAATTTTCTTATCCTTTCTACAAGTGAATCTTCAGAATTCTTTCTAACAGCTGCAGCGTGTTTGCGGTTACTTCCCGGTTCATTTGAATACCTCAATAAACTTCTGCGTAAAGCATTTCTCTCTATAGTTCTACGTATCTGGTTCTTCGGACTCTCATCATTGTCACTATTGCCGTTAGTTGTCGACGATACCAATGGAAGTGTCGGGAAGACTGCTGTGTATAACTGGTTGTCTTGAACGTTTGCATTGTCTTTGTTGTTTTTAAATTGAGCAAATGTTGATCGTTTCGCTTCCTCAAACATTCTCAATGACTCTGCAGTCACAATATACTGCTGTGAAGCGTCACTATTAATCTTATCTGTCCACTGCGATTGAACTTCCTGCAAATCCTCAATCACACGCGCTTTACTTTGGTTTAGTGCATCCTCTTCCCCACCAGAATCTTCATATGAGCTCCCGTGAGTGAGAGGAGGAGGGGATAGAAACCGTTGAGCTGGGAACAGTTGTCGAACTGCAGAGTTTGGTCGCAAACTATTGGCTACTAGAACATGGTTCCCCAGTTTGAATGTTAGAGTTAGTTCTGTTGAATCCGGGGAAGAGGCCTCTTCACCAGCAGGTGCAGTAGTATCTGGTGTATTATGGTCATAGCCAGAATCGTATTTTACACTTTGATTCGTAGAAGAATCCTGACAACTATCATTGATATCTTGATTTCCACTAGCGGTTTCAGAAAATCTAACTGATCTTCGTCCAGTTAGATCCGTATTTTCACTGTCTTTCAAAGGTGTTGCAGATGAAAACGAAGTCGACGTTTCTTCTATCATTTGAGGCGTTGATTTAAACATGGAATCTGGCCCTGTAGTATTAACATCAGAGCTTTTCCACAATTTACCCCCCTTTAATATGCCACTAAGTCTGTTGTTGTCGCATTCTGATGTTATTATTTTTGAATTATTTCCTGAACTTATGTCTCTTCTGGGGACATGCTCATCAGCTTCTCTCACTATCCGGCGTTCTGTTACGGTTGTCATGGTGATAGTCTCAACTATGTATCTATGCTGCGGTGACTTACCACCCTCAACTCCTGCAAAAAGTAAATATATTTATAGTTAATACAATCATATTTTGAACAATATAAAAAGTCCACATTTGCTCTAAAACTATATCATTATATTATGTATTACTGCAAAACTCAGTCGTACTCCTGATCTCAAATAAAACTACAATTTTAAATAACAACTTTGAAACGGAAATTTAACTCAGAATCATTAACAATTGATAAATGCTCTATCTACCACACCGAACTACTCCAGTTAATTTAATATCTATGGCATTCTTAATTCAAGGTCAGTTACTTAAATAAATTTTCCTCTTAAATAATGAAAAAAGAATTACCCTGAACACAAGACGATAAAAGATAAATTAATGGTAACTCTTTGACGTGCAAAGTAAAAGGTCTCAGGTTAAATTTCCATCTCCGTGTTGTAATTTATCAACATATCGCATACTTTTTTTTAAAGATTTTTTTTTTTGTAATGGTCATAATTTTAGTAAGGAGTTTTACAAATTTTGAAGTCAAGAAAGATTGAATTAAGATTAAGGGTAGTCAACTTGTTGCTTTGCAATGTTTCTCCACGATAAGTAATCAAAAGGTATACATATAGTCATATACAAAGTTACGATGAAATATAGCAATAAAACACATTAAGTTTGCTAAACCTGAATATAAATATTCGGGGTGATGAAAATTATTGAGATATTAAAAATTGAATGATAGTAATTTAAGTTACTCTTTCGAGGAATTAGTTCACATTTGCGTGGAGGGAAAGTGGAACACAATTTAATTAAAATATCCCTCAGTTCACCGGGATTTGAACCCCAACCTCATCGCCATCGGGAGTCAAGAGAGAGCGACGTATTGGCCAGTGTTACACCAAACTCTAAGCTCACGATACACCTAAAAGCCTGGGCTGTGGCCTCACGGCACACTTATCGAAACTGCGGCACACTGCCTTAGATATTTTGACCACCGAAGAAAGTTGTGTGTTCACCGCGTGTTTACTGTTTATATTTCTTCTTAGGTCGACTACCTGTTGGTTTGATGCGATTTATATCCGTCCGGTGACCTGGCGGTTTAGGGGTAAGGGGTCAGACTTCTGTGCTGATGGGTCCGTGGTTCAATCCTCGGTCCTGGCACAGATTCATCTAATTGACAAAACCTTCCTTCCCCTCTGACAAGACGTGTATTAATCACAACTTGTGATATGTGTGGAATGCCAGGCCTTCACCATGGTTCGGATTCCACGTTAAACTGTAGGTCCTCCATTTCATCTCACAATCACCCTACCATCACACATTAACGTAAGTGCGTACAAACCGAACGGGTGGTAATAATAATCTATCTGTCCAGTGCTGAGAATGTACTCAGCCCTTCGGATGGTTAGTTCTGCCTGCGCTTTCGAGTAGAAATCCCATGTACTATGGAAGACCAAAAAGTGTGAGGGCTCCCCGTTACCTTCCATACTGAATTTATATGAGCGAGCGCGAAATGGCCTAACAATTTTGAATTACTTGCCAAAATCGACATGGAACCGACGGCTTTATCTCTCCTCCGAAGGAAGCCGAACTTCGGGTTGTTATCGCTTAGGAAAATTCCAGCCTAGGTCAACGGATTTTTCCTAAGCGATAAAAATCCGTGGACCTAGGCTGGGTTTGAACTCAACAACACCGGGTCTTGAGGTGAGCACTTTACCCCCAAGACCACCGAGGTCGAACCGTTCATGCTATCCGCATAATGATGGATTATGATTGAGGAAGGGAAGGCGGGAAACATTTAGGTAAAACCACCCCTAGTAGAGCTGACCAGGATACCCCCGACCAGTCTATGGCGACCCCCGGAGCGGATGAAATCGGAACCAGATTGCACCAGTGACCTACCAGAGTCCTGAAGTTGCCGCGGCGAGCTCTCGGGGTCCACACAGATCTCGGTCACAGTCGGTTCCTCTCCGGAACTGAGTGGACCGCCCTCCCCCTCCTGTTGTTCCGGTGACGTCACGTCCTCCTCCTCGGAGCCTCTCTCCAAGCTCGACTCAGACTCTGCACAAACAAAAGTAAAAAACTAATTTAAAAAATATATATACACGTTATACTACCCGTCCAGGTTAAAAGCATTTTTTTTTACACAAATAGGATAGGGACGAAGAAGATAATATTTTAGGGTAAGTGTACCCGGTCTTTCGTTAAAGGAGAATTGGAAACCATTTAGTAAAAAACTAACCTTGGTACACCCGACTGGGAATCCAACCCGGCCTTCCCGTTATCGGTGAACCAGATTATTCCAGTTTTCGTAGAAGGGTATTTTATAAAATACAAACCTTCTTTTCGCGGCCAACTATGATAACAATTTATTATATTATTAGTGGTATTTTATAGGGTAATGACATATCTATTAAAAGTGACAGCTGCGGATCACATGACTTGACAAATGAATACGTGAAAGTAGATTTAATAACTTTTCTAGCGGTGTTCTGATGGTGTTCGTTCTATAAAAAGTGGAATGTAAATGAGATTGATATTTAGTTTGCGCAACCACCTGTCCGGGTCGAAACATTTTAGCTAGAACAATGTGTATAATACTACATCGTGGCAAATGCTGCAACATTTCTAAGGAGAAGTGAGGTTATAATCTGGATAGGTAGGGACATTTTTTCGACAGTTATAATGGTTATTAAAACCATGTTCATACGTCAAGTCACGTGAAATTCAGATGTCAAATTTTATATATACTATCAATACTTATAAAATAGCACTAATACTATAGTAAATTATTAGTGTTGACAGCAAAAAAATACCGGAGAATATTGGACAGGAGACATGGGGTGACAAGAGGGAAGTGTAAGAAATGGACACAGGAGAATTATGGACAGGAAACATGGGGTGACAAGAGGGAAGTGTAAGGAATGGACACAGGAGAATGATAGACAGGAGACATGGGGTGACAAGAGGGAAGTGTAAGGTAATGGACACAGGAGAATGATAGACAGGAGACATGAGGTGACAAGAGGGAAGTGTAAGAAATGGACACAGGAGAATGATAGACAGGAGACATGGGGTGACAAGAGGGAAGTGTAAGAAATGGACACAGGAGAAATATGGACAGGAAACATGGGGCTTTACTTTATTAAAGTTCCTTCCTTCCAGAATATTACTATAAATAAAAAATCACGTGGTAAGTTCAAACTCTAGCACTTAATTTTCTAGATGAACATGAAGAGTGAGTCTTTCAAGTATGTTTTTTTTACAGCTTTCTTTATTTTTTTTTTAGTGAAAGTCAAATGTTATGAAGTTCAAGGTAAAAATTAAATCTTAGCCCAAGGTAAACCCACTTTATATAGCAATTATTTAACTATAATATAATGAAAGATACTTAAAGAAAAACTGTAGTTCAAAGTATAATATGATGAGCAATGCCATCTACAGTATAGTCAGATAAGTAGGTATAGGAATAACCTTCGAGATATTTTTATCATCGCGTATTAATACCTGTTCAGGTTATATGCACATATGATAATTACTCTAATTGGGTAGGGAGGAGGAGTTAGTCTACCCGCATTTGCGCGGAAAGAGATTGGGAAACCATTGAGGAAAAACTACCCTCAGTAGAACCGACCGGGACTCGAGCCCCGATATCCCCGTCTTCAACAAACCAGTTTAATACGAGAGTGGTGATTTAGACCGTTCGGTCATTGAAGCGTGTAGAGGAAATTAAAATAAATGTAGAGTAATCATTCTGATAATAAACGTGATGACTATAATTAATATGAGGCGTATAACTCGAATGGGTAATAAGACGCGGCGCTAAAAAAAAAGAAGAAGAATAGAGTACTTTTTAAGGGCGCCACTCATTTTATCGAAAAACATCCTCACACTTAAGTACTTATCATGGGAATGTCAGTTGTGGGTCTCCAAAACAACTAAAAATCATTTTCAATTATCTTGATGTTGAGACCTTGTTTACAAAATAAATGACTATTTGTTCGAGAAAGGCTAGATCTACTTTTCTAGCTATTTACTTTGATTTAATAACAGACACATTTCACATGAAACGTAATTGAATTTCACCTTTGTATTAACTATACACTTTGCTAAAGTCACACAAACAATCCTTGACGGATTTATTTCCCCCAGTGCAATCAACGTCTATGTACTAAGGTGCGACTTGTGTTACGTTTCATACTGTTTATTAAATTCGATGATAGATGTTCTGTTAACTAATTTCTTTCTGTTGTTGTTATAACTATTTTTTTTTAATAAATAGAAGTTGTCCAAGTGAGTATTAATATTGTATAGGACAATTTCTCCCCCTTTATCCGCTTCGGTGGCCGCGTGGTCTTGTAGTATATTAATTAGATTGACGGGGAGATCGAGGTTAGAATCTCGGTCGGGTGTAATGAGTCCTCCCCCCGCCCCCAAATGTTGGTTCTCCATTCTCCCTCCACGCAAATGCGGGTGGTCTAAGCTTCTTCTGAATATAACCTTCCTAATTTTAGCGTAATTAGTATATAAGTAATCGTAATCGTAATCAAAAGGCATGCTCTAGTAAGACACGTTGATAAAAAAAACTCCTCACCACCCTCCCTCATCTTTTAGATTATTAGTGACGGTGTTGCCTGTTACGCGTGAATTCGGACTGTTGTCCAGAGATATGACTCTTATTATAACAGAATGTACACTCTGTTTACTCTAAAAGGAAGTAGTAGTCTTACCTTGTAGGACTACACTATGAGCTTATCTGAAGCTGCTCCACATCATAATAGAACTATGCGAGCCTTCCAAAGTCAACGGAGGTTACACTCACTTTATGTATTATTATTATTATTATTATTTTATTCGCATTTATTTTATTTGAGGTATTTAACGTTCAATTTATGAGCCTACTGATTATATCAACACGCGACTTATAAACTAGCTTGGCTCTTGAACAAACACAACACAGTCCTCTAGCCCAAGACCGTGGGCAGACAATAATTTTAGGGGAGGTTTGGTGGGCACATTCCCCAATTGCCGGAGGTTAGAAAAAATTATAAATTATACACAGTTCTAGAAGCTATTTAAAGTGTTTTTTATGGTAGCATAGCCCTCTAACTACCGGACGCTAGAATAAATTCTAGATATTAAACACCTCTAGAAGCTCTTTGAAATGCTTTCTATGGTAACACAACCCCCGAATTTGTACTTGTACCTTAATTTTGGTATGGTTTGAACCATAAATAAAACCATATATATTTTGTTCAAAAAATTTTGAGGGGGAGGGAGGGTTGAACCCCCAAAAGCCCCCCTGACTACGCCCTTGGTCGGGCCATTGATTCATCAGTATGAAAGGAAAACCCCCACATTACGTCAATAATAAATTTTTCGGCTATGCCGTGAATCAAACCCGGGGTCGTTAGCTAATGTATGTATAACTATCTAGGAATTATGCACCGTAACATTTTTAGGCAGCAGCAAACAGACTGGGCCAAAAACCATACCGTATTTCTTTATTATCTATTTACATTTCGACCACAATTAAGATAAATATGTTTGCATGCTGCTAATAGATTAACCAGTTATCGCCGTTATTTTACAATTTTATTCAAATATATCTAGTGTATACAAATATTTATTTTTTATAGTTACCACGTTTTACTAACCGTTCGGGTTATTGTACGCGTATGCACTAATTAGGTAATGTGTTAGGGATGAGGAAGATACATATATCCATCTCAGTGGGCACGCAGTATAGGACGATGGACTTGCCAAAGAGTATATTTAACAGCGACAGTAAGGATGAGGTTCGAGTTTTGGTTTTCACTTGCGATTTATACCTATATTTATACACTGAGGCGAGTGAGTTTACCAAATATATATATATGTTGTAAACTCACTCTAATGAGTAGGAGGGGGGGTATATATATATCCCCCCTCATTATTTTTAAAATACATTTATAGGTTTAATACTCGTACTAGGGTATATATATATATATATATAAGCCCTAGTACGAGCATTAAATCTATAAATGTATTTTTTAAATATATTTAAAAACTCAATTGCACTACGTTTTAAGGTAGTCATTTGTTTTCCCCAAGCAATGAGTTTTAAGGGTAAATGTTGTTTGGTTGGTCGATAATACAATTTCGGTCGACCTCAGTGGTCCTGGAGTAAAGTGCTCGCCTCAAGATCCCGTTATCGTGGGTTCAACTCCAGCTGGCGTCCACTTGAACGATAAGAATCCGTAGCGCAGCTTCCTTCGGAGGGGAAGTAAATCCGTCGGTCCCATGTCGATTGTGGCAAGTAAAAGAAACCTGGAAGGTAAGTGAAAATACCTTTTCCAGAAAAATTGGTAAGCCCTTTCGCTCTTGTTCATAGAAATCCTTGTGTGCTGATATAGTCAGTCGGTTCAGAAAGTACCTCAAATAAACAAACAATACGATTTAGTGTCAGTTTGCTGGCTATTAAAAAATTAGTTCGGCTGCGTAAAATGAACGTCACTTCCGTCTAGTTAAGAAAGTGGCGGCTCGCAAAGTAATATGAAGACAAGCAAGACGTTGCTAGAATCGCTCCCCTCCCCCGACTAGAGACTCTGGAAGGTATTCCAAGAATCTCCGCGCATTGTGACCCGCATTGCTCCGGGTTACCGTGGCAACGGCGCGCAGTATTCAGACAGCACGTGACACAGGGGGGAATCAGTTCGTAAGCCCACACTCCGACTCGCTCTTCTTGAGAAAGCGCTCCGTCCCTCCAAACAAATCTTATTGAGACTAGCACAACTCTGTTTGTAGAGAGGAAGGGAGGGGGAGTGGGAACCCTAAGAGGAGGATGAGAAAAGTTAAAGTACAACGTTCATGTAAGTTATAAGGATATCTTCCTTTTAAGTCAACAGCCTAAAGGTTGGTTGGATGTGTTTTCTATCCATCCGGAACTGGGCAGGCACTCAGCTCTTCGGCTGACTACTGTTTCCTACACTATCTGGTAGAAATTTCATGTACTAAGGGCTTTTAAAAAGTGTGGTGTTACTCCGTTGCCTTCCACACTGAATCTATAGAGCGAGAGTGAAAAGACCTACCATTTTTGCCAGGAAGGGTATGTTTACATACCTTTCTGGGTTATTTTACATGCCACAATCAACACGAGACCGACAGCTTTATTTCATATCTGAAGGAAGTTGTGCTACCAATTTTTATCGCTAGAGAAAAATCCATCGACCTTGGGTGGGTTTAAACCCACGAATATCGGAACCTGAGGCCACCGAGGTTCACTATAAAGAGCCACTTACACGGATACGTGGTTCTATCAGGGGTTTTTTTCCCCCACAATAACTTACAAATGCGTGGGCAAGTTTTAAATTAAGGATGTAAAGGGCGAGAGAAAAGTCAGTGTTTAGTGGTTTTTATAGCAAAATACTTTCTTGGCCTAAATAAATAAAATATTGCTTCAATAGCAACATAAGAGTATGAACCAAAGACGAACGATGTATGTATATGTTTTTTCAATATGGTTTCTCGTTTCAATATGGCATCCACTTAAAATATGTTCCAATTATTAATAGAGCATTTCAAGTGATTTAAATATACAATTTGTAAGCAACCAATCGAATAGGAAGGCGTGTATTTTTATAACTTGGTGTATTTTACGAAACTGACGTCGAAAGTGGAAAACTATTTAAGAAAAACTACCTTCATTACACCCAACCGGGATCAAACCCTGATCTCTGTCATCGGTAGTCAAGTCTATTGTGAGAATGACGCCTTAGACCATGCAGCCACCGAAGCAGGTAATTTTATACTTAATGAATATAATGTATTATTGAATATAGATATTTTGTTTAACTCGATCACTAAGGGGGGAGGGGGGGAGGTAGAATCAACTTCGAATCCAAAGAGATATTTCTACTTGAAATCTAAAGCTAGAAATATCAAGACTGTTGTAATAATAATAATATTATGGAGGGAGAAAAGTCTTAAGTACTGCTCACATAACTCTTAGTCAATACATATAAAATAGCATTAATGAAATAATATAATGCAAACAATGTTGGCACTCACTTCGGTGGCCATATGACCTAAGGCGTCACTCTCGCAATCGACTAAGACTGCCAATGACGGGGAAATCAGGGTTCGATCTTGGTCGGGTGTACTGAGGGTAGTTTTCCCTGAATAGTTTTCCACTCTCCCTCCACGCCAATGCAGGTACACATATTATAAATTCAACCTTCCTAATCCATAACTCATTAGCATAATTAGTACATTAGCGTAAAATCCGAACATGTAGTTAGCATGCGGTGCTAAGAAAAATAAATTGTACGAAACTCCGCACGGACTTTCTCGCTCTATTGTTTGAAAATGGAGATATTTGCTCAAAACTCGTAATATATGTTAAACAAAATAATATACATTAGCAAAACCAAGCATAAATTGCACTATACATACTTTTTTTTAGTCTAGGTTTTAAATATTATAATTTCGTTTTTAAAGAATTAATGTCCTCATTTGTATGTTTGGACCAATAAAAAAGATCAATGTTGGATCCGCAAGGGTCAACACTTCGTATTAAAATTTCAACTTCTGGTTAAGATTTTCGACATTTTATTAGGTGTTGCAAATCTTCATGCCATCGCATTGCTATTAAATTCCTCATTTATAAATTTTGACCAATAGAAAATATAAATAATGACTATTGAGTCTAAAATCGATATAGATCATTGTTGTACAAACATTTCTCCTAAGAGGTTTAAGGAAAAACAACATAAACTTTTAGAGACCTACTTATATTTAATTACTCTATGGCATTGGAGAATTATTGCGTTAAAACTTTAGTATCTCTTTACAACTAAAGCTCACAAAATTGTATCAATATATTTGAAATATATTTGCAATATATTTGTATCAATATCTCAGAAACTGTTGGATTTATAAATATATATTTCATATAAAAGTTTTTTATTTTTAATAGTACTAAAATTTTTCAATGATAAGTTATTTAGTATCTCAAATAGTTGCACACATATGGAAGTTTCTGCTTCTTTAAAGTACCCTAAAATTAATTTTCAAGGTAAAATGAAAATAACCAGTTTATTTATAACCTTAATCAACACATAGATAAGAATTTTAATCAAAATCGTTAGGCGTTTTTTTTTTTTTTTGCTTTTTGCCCTTTCTTAAACTACTCTTAATTTTAAGTTTAAATAGACACACAGACATACGTCATTGCAAAGACCACTTTTTAGGGTCTAAGGGGTCTTGAGACATCGACATCCATCAACATTTCAGGTTAGACTTTCTTTTGCGGTCGCAATACTTTTACATTTTGTGTTCGAAAAGTTAAAAAAAATATATACTTACGTATAGCTTGAAGGTTATTGGTTTTATAAAATGTGCTTCTTATAAAATATCTGTATTATAAAGAGACCTACATAATTGTAACGACAAGTAATTTCATATCTCAAATAGCTTAGGAGATATCATAAAAACATATAATTTACACATCAAACCGGAGTCCTTAAAGTCATTTGGCCGAAATATTGAGAAAAGCCATTTTGTTTGGAATATTTATAAATGCTTAGAAATGAAATTAAATCAAAATAGTTAGAGCCGATTTTGAGAAAATTGACTTTTTCTTTTTTTGCACTACGGTAAATCACCCTTAATTTTAGGGTTAGATATCCAATTCCAAAAACCACTCGGGGGCAACCCTATGTAAACCCTAGATACCAAGTTTTAGCCCAATCGGTAAAATAGTTTAGGCTCTAGTTGGAGGGACAGACAGACAGATAGACGGAAAGTCAAAAATCACTTTTTTGGATTCGGGGGATTATGAGTTAGATTTTTTTGACGATCACAATACTTTCTCTACCTTTAAGATAGTGAGAAAGTTAAAATAGTGGTCCATAAAAAAATATTATATTTTCTAAAATATACTTCTATGAAAATTGGATTATAGCTGGTTTCGTCTGTTTGCCCGTGATGTGTATGTGTGTGTCCGTCCGTCCGCGGGAAACGTATGGTATGGCTTGGTGTGGATTAAAACGGTTACACTACGTTTATTCTTGGATTTTGGATTGCAAAATGAATAATGGAGTATGTTTTATGTGCTCTGGAAGTTTATGTAAGACTAGCTTTAAATAAAAGCTCGACGCAATTTCAAGGTGGAACATTATCAATGTAACCCAATCTGGAATAAATTAGTCATGTTTTTTTTGGCAGGTTGTTTTATTTTGCTCTTTATTATGTGAGTGCACCGAGTCTTACTACCAAACCGAATTATACTAATAGTCGGACTATTAGGGTAGGTATTATTAAGGTAAAATTTAAAGTAAATTTACCCACATTTGCGTGGAGGGAGGCTTGGGAAATCTCCTTAAGCGTACTTAGCCAGGATTCAAACCCCAAATTCAAAATAACCAGCAAACCAGACTGACACCTCTGACTGTATACATGCCCAATGTTGTGGGTAATTTGGATTATTCAAAATTAAAATTAAAATTACTTGCTTCGGTGGCCACATATCCTAAGGCTTTTCATACCAAATTCCTACTACACCTTAGTGGGTCCTATAATAGTAGATAAAAACATACATATTTTTAACAAAGTTCAATGCTAAAAAAACAAGTTTAACGAAAAAAGATAGTAATATAACTTTCAGTCAAATTACGTGAATATGTCGAAAGTTGATTACATTCAATTTTGATCAATTTATGGAGGGAATTGAGACAAAGTTAATCTAACTTGACCTTGCATGAGGGACCAAGCTATAACCTGATTTTGGTAGAAAGACCGTTCTGGAAGGCCCTTCATCCTACCCTATGGTAGGATTCTGGTGTAAAATAAGGCCTTACAGAAAGGACTTCCAACTAAAGTCGGGTTATAGGATGTCACTCGATAAAAAAAAAAAGAGAGCGAGCGAGAGAGAAGCTTAAATCGTGATCCATTTAATTGTTTTTATTATGTAACCCATTTAGAAAGCAGCCCAACTTACAGTAGTTTAAATAAATTATAGAAGAGAAAACTTATTATTAAACGTCAACATTCTCAATAACTTTAAAACGATAATCTTATTCGGTTATTATGAGAAAGAACTCATAAACAAATGCCCAATTATTTTAAGTAGTTTTTAGGTTTCAAACATGACCCCCGTAAATCAGTACTCAACCTATCTAAGCAATCGGCGATCTTAGATTGACAAATAATATATTTATATTTTATAACACGAATACTAATTAACTTACTCGACCGATCTAATTTAATTTGAACACCCATTTCATTTAAATTTTATCTCGTCTAAAGAAGTGAATACTCTTCTCAGGTTGAAACTCCAATAAAAATAGATAATCTCATGGTTGCTAAAGATACACGTAAAATTCAAACGAAACAGTATTTCATCAATCACGCTCGAAACAAAGTTAACAAACTAAAACAATTTCACAAAAAGCACCCAATTCCAGCAGATGGCACACAACAAATGAATATATAAAAATAGGTCTGAAGAAAGTCGTTCGTTACTTCTTGAATTTGTTTCTCACATTTCTCTTCTTTTACGAGATTCACTTTAATAAATGACATTAGTTGATGTATTTCAATATAAGACAAGATTTACAAGACCGGCTCGCGTATTCAGGGTTAGGGACGTGGTATCGGAAGAAAAATATCGATACCGTACTAGTATCAAAAGAAAAATATCTATAACAGTAAGTATCGGTATCGATATTTTAATCGGAATTTTTTTTTTGTCAAGTAATAATTTCAACTTTTGCATCGTAATAGTAACAATTGTATTTTCATATTTTTATCCCAACACTGAAAAATATAAAGATTTAACTATGTCATAGTAGTGTATTTAGGTCTATCGCGTCTATGTTATAGGTTGGAACTTGGAAGGTACTATATATAGTATTGTATAATGGATATTATAAAAGGTTTTACCATACCAGCTATCAAAATGTCTATGAAAATGTAGCTGATAGAAAGTTATTTAATAGCTAAATATGATAAGTAATATATTTTTTCAATCTATTTTGTAACAATTTTTAACCACAGTAAACATTTAATCCCAGCATGAGTGAAGATAACCAAAAAAAGTTGTTTTTCCCCCATAAAAATCCGATACCGGAGTGTGAGTACTAATATCAGTAAAAGTATAGGAACAAAAAAGTATCGAGTAAAAAAAACTAGTATCGAAAGGGAAAATATCGATATTAGTAAAGTATCAATTTTTTTTCACATCCCTATTCAGGATAACAGAAAATAGAGCAGTTTGTGTGAATCCCTTTCGCAAGATTGTAACACCTGGAAAAACCCAGCAGAGTAAAAAATAAGCATTCTACCAATATTTTATAACGGAATTATAAAATAAATAGTCTCATTATTTTCACTGCTTTTTATTAAGGCGGCGACCTCAGTCAACGAAAAAGTATATATCTTTGTCAGGCCACACGGCTTACAATACAATGGTCTATGTCGTTTTCTGGAACTACTTCTATATTTTGTCTGAGCTTATACTCCCTTTAACCCTTCACTTACAACCACCCTTTGCCATATCAATAAAAAAATAGGGGAAAGAAAACTACGGAAATTATTATCTCAAGGTAAAGAAAAAAAGCTCGCTGCTAGTTTTCACATCTTAACATTTTCTGTTGCAGACTATCAAAAAACTACCGTATTTGTTAGAGGAAGGCAAATATGCTTAAAAAGTCGACGAAAATGAGATGTCACATTTTTATTTAAAAAAACTTTATTAATACAACTCAAAATATAGGGTTGTTAAGGAAAAAGAACCCTGTTGAAATTTTTCTACTTTATTTAGGCGTGAACTATATTATTCAATGACGCATCATAAAATTAAATATTGCATCAGATCTGAAAACGTGCGCGGCAATTTATGTAATTTCTCTCGAACCCTCAGAGAAAGAAATATTGTGATTAAAAAAAAAAATTGGACTCAAGATTTTGATACATTTCGGTGTTTCATGACCCTCTGAAAAAGAAGAAAAAAAATTGTTTTCGCTATGCCGTCTGTCTGTCGACCTAGAGCTAAAACCATTTTACAAATTGGGCTAAAATTCGGTATTTTGGGTTTATTTATTTTGCTTTTAACCCTAAAATTAAGGGTAGTTTATTGAGGAATGATTTTTGGAAGATTAGAAATTAGATGGACGATTACGCTCAGACTAGAAACCGTGTATAAAAGTACGGTTTTCTTCATTATGCATTTGAAAGCTGATTAGTATTTGTTTTCATTTAAAAATAATTACTTTTCGTATTTAAAAATATATCTACAGGATGGAGCCGAAGCAATTACACTATTAATATCTTGAACATTCACCCTTTGATTGAAAAATAAATGTTCACTAGCTAAATAAAAGCCAACCACATACTACATGGTTTCCCATTTTGAAGATAATGTCACTCGTGTGAGCTCCACCGGACGTCAGACAAACCTCAGCACGTTGTCTATCACTTTCATAAGCATAGCTCGTCTAAATATTTCCACCCCACCCTGTATATATATAAAATAATACTTAGCCCCACGCATTACTACCCATTTGGGCTATACGCTTAAGTACTAATTACTCTAATGGGTTAAGAATTGGGAAGGATGAATATCGAGGAAGTGAACCCGCATTTGCGTGGAGGGAGAGTGGTAAACCATTTAGGTAAAACCACCCCCAGTTAACCCGAGTGAGATTCGAACCTCGATCTCCCCGTTCTCGGCAGTCTAGCTCAACACGAAGCTTGCGCGTTAGCTAACTACGCCACCGAGGGGGGTATATGTATATCATAAAACTGTTTCACTGGTCTAAATTTCTCTATTTTTAAAATTAGAATACAGAAAACTGTCCCACGAAGCAACTCCTCGCTCGAGCTGCATTACCTACCTAATTTACTCGTTATCCGTGGAATTAGACTAGCTCTTTAATATCTTGCCGAGGTGAGAGTTATTTATGAACGCTATCCATCCTTGGGACACCTCGACAAACTAACAACCCCCACCATTCCGTTTGTTTCCTTAACCCTTCTACGTGTAGAGGAATAATAATAATAAAACACTACCACGGGGATGCGACCAAAAAATAGAAAAAAGAAAAGTAGAGTCACGTATTTGAAATATGACTGAGTGTGCGCGTGGAATAATGAAGTAGATAGGACGACCGAAATTGCCATTTGGAACAACCCCCAGTTTTTATATTGTATTTGCGTGTGGGGGTTCTTTTTTTTAATTTCCTTTTTTTATCTTTTTTTTAATCCTGGGTTGAGTTCCTCTATTTGACCGATTTTTCAAAGGAAATCGACTATAGTTGGAGCCTCTTTAACGATTTCAATCCGTTCCAGTAAAAATACCATCGTTAAATGGATGAAGATTTTTTTTTATTTGAGGATATGTTTTTGAGTCCAACACCCTAGCTCACTCAGTAGCGTGTCTGTCTAGACTACTGAAGGGTCCCGGATTCGATTCCTGACATGGCCGAAAAATGTATCGTTGGTGAAATGTGAGGCTGAGTGTTTTGTCTGTTCTAGATTTAAGTTAGTTTCTAAGTCGTGTTTTGATATAATCACTCGGTTTAGAAAGTGCACGTTAAACACCTAAAATATATTATATATGTATATCGGTGAATGTATGAACGCTGTTATGATAGCGTTCTCAATGTCATAAAAAAGCGGCGGAGTTCTCTTAAAAATAGGTATTTATTTGTAGATCTACAAAGAAACCACTAAAGTCTGTAATTACTCTGTGATAGAGACAAGGGATAAAGTTTAATTATGCGCGTTTTTTCGTGTTTACGACAACTGGTAGACTCACACACCCGTTTCTGGTGTCTTAATATTGTGTAGCAGGTGCTACTTGTGTGTGTGAGTTATTTTACTACCCAACTATTACACATAATGACACTCGTCATGGGAATGTAGGGAAGTATTCGGAACTTATGTATGGGAAGACACTCATCCAAAAGTTCAAAAATAAATTAAGTCTACTATATTATTATTATTAGCACCGCGTCTTACTACCCGTTCGGGTTACACGCACTTACGCTAATGTGTAATGGTAGGGTGATTGTGAGATGAAATGGAGGACCTACAGTTTAACGTGGGATCCGAGCCACGGTGGATGCCTGGCATTTCACACATTCACAAGTTGTGGTTAATACACGTCTTGTCAGAGGTGAAGGAAGGGTTTGGCAATCAGATAAATCTGTGCCGGGACCGAGGATTGAACTCCGGACCCCGGCGCAGAAGTCCGACACCTTACCCCTAGACCACCAGGTCAACCTATTTGACTATCCATCTGATTAAACCGAACGGGTAGTGAGACATGATTAAATAAATGATACGGAGTACTGCACAAAATTTCTCACACCTTCACCTAAAAATGGAAATATTGAATTAAAGCTCGTAAAGCTGATTATCCATTTGTTCTGTATCTGGTTATCGTTGCGTATCATTGCGGGCGGGAAAATATTGCATCGCTGTGTGTCAAAATGTGATAGAAAAAATACTCAACAGGCTCGATCGTCCGGGCCATTTGTCGGTTTTTCCCCCGTCATATCAAAGGAATGATACGCCACTACACTCAACATCATTGCTGAGGGAACTGCAGGTCTTATGGAGAAAAACTTTATCTTCAGCCACTCTCAGTTAAATGTTGCCAAATCTCCTCGCTCTCAGTTATGTCTTAAGGTGGTGTGCTGGGGTAACAAGGAGCTACTGGCAACCTCGACTAACCAGCGTTGCGAAGCTTGTCTTATATTTGAGGGGAGATCGACCGCACAAAGACGAGAGAATGACAACGCTGTTTCCGAATAGTAACCATGTAGTTGAGATGGTATCCAGTGTAGGTTGAATCATAAGGGGACGGACTGAGATTTTACCACGTCATACGTTCATTCCTGTCGAGGATGCTCAGCCGGAACCTTTAGGGTTTTTGTTTTTGTTGTTGTTTGTTATTACTATTCCCCCTCACCCTTTTTTATAAATATCTTTTTGCACCAATGGAGAGGCGTAAAAAGGACACCCAAGGCCGTAGCCAGCCAATAATTTCAGGGGGTGGGGGCTGTTGGTGGGCACATCCCTCAAATGCTGGAAGCTAGAGAAAATTCTAAATGATAAACAGCTCTAAAAGCTCACTGAAGTGTGAGTATTTTTCATGGTAAAATAACCCCCAAAATGCCGAAGGCTTGTAAAATTACTAATTGTTATAATAATCGTTTGTGCAAATTTTGGAAAAATTGATTCTTTTTCTTTTTTGTCCTTAATTTTAAGGTTGGATGTATAATTCCAAAAGTCTTCTGGAGAACGCTATGAGAACCCTAGATAGCATTAACGGAAAAAATAGTTTTGGGTCTAGGCCAAAATACAGACACACGGTATCGTGAAAACTACTTTTTTCGTCTCAGGATATCATGAAATATCGACATCAATCAATTTTTTTTACTATCACAATACTTCCTCTCTCAGGGGGTCACAATAACATGAAAATAACACAACTATTATTTTTTAGTGTATAGAACCATGCGGATGAATTCTAATAAAATGTACGGTAATTTACTTGAATAACACCCGCTCCGCTATCCGAACGATCTAAGTAAGTTAGATTCGCGTTAAAATTGATCAGCATTGTCAGTCAGGGTTCGAATCCCGGTCGGGTGCTGTAAATGTGTTTTTTATATTTGATTTTTTTATTCTTTTCTACCAATCTTGACATTAATGCGGGTGCATTTATCCTCAGCTTCTCTCTTCTCCCTTATTCCTTAGATTGAGTCAATAATATCCTTTGTGTTAAACGAATAAGTTTTGAATTTCATCCGGAGGCTAACAGGTATATGGGAAAATGTCGCTAGTGCAGGCGACCCTTACAGATAAAATCCCTCCCAACTTTCAAGTTGAGAGCCGGGCGTCCTAACCACACATCTAAACCAGTCGATAAAGTGGTTAGTTTGTTAGTTTACACATTTAAAGAAGTACAGACAGCATCGACATGGAAATGTCCATAAGAGGAACGAGAGATGACACATTTGTTTGTTTTTTTAAAAAAGGGGGGGAGGAGCCCTGCCCCTCGAGTTCTGAATTTATCAGGCAATGCAAATATTTAGCACGCTCCGCACTGTGACGGCTTACTAGCTTTGTGTATCGCTTTCTATTTGATGTTGTAGACGAGGGAAATTACTACGTAAACATAGCGTCGTCGACCCCACACACATACACACACACACACACACACTCACACACATGGGAGTATCAATACCCTTCCCCCCCTCAATCTGCAAACCCCATAAAGGGGATCAACTAGACTCCGCAGGGAAGTGACCAGAGGACACACACTTCACTTATTACGTTATTAAACCTCCTCGAGGCTTCTGACACCCTGGGAGCTTACAGCTAGGTCAACTCGACTAACTCACGCGAAAATTAGACAGATGAGAGACGTGACGTGGCGTGGCGTGCAGTGTGGTGAGGGATTTTTTTTTCTCAGAGAAGGGAAGGGGGCATGTAAATCACGATAATCTCCATAACTAGACACATGAAGGGGTTGAGTTAAAAAAAATTGACTAACTCAATAGAATTTCATTTTGTATTCTACACTGAATATAATCTCTGAGGTAAACTAACTGCAGGGCTACTATTAGAAAACAGCGATGTCATTCTCTGGTTTTCGCGTGACTTAATCTTCCTTCTAATACACAACAAATCTGGCAACGCTGGGTTGTTCATGATTCCAGTCGTCCCTCTTCTTACTCCAGCAGTCATAAGCAGAGCCCTGATTTTAATGTGTGTTTTTTTTACATCATAGACTATGCTCATGTGTACATACCGTTCATGAACCCCTAGTTACGGAAATGTATTGTTTATGGGTGATTGTTTGGAATGTGTCTTTTTAGATTATTTTTTTAGGTTATATTTTCTTGGTTTGCGTCATTTTTATGCATTTATACTGAATGAGTTTATTTTTAAATACTATCAATATAAATGTATATATACTACTGTAACCTACCCGCCTCGGTGGCGTAGTTGTCTAACGTGCTTGTCATGTTGAGCTCGACTGCTAAGGACGGGGAGATCGAGGTTCGAATCTCGGTCGGGTGAACTGGGGGTGGTTTTTCATAAATGGTTTTCCACTCTCCCTCCACGCAAATGCGGGTTTACTTCCCCTAATTCAACCTTCCCAATTCCTAATCCATTAGAGTAATTAGTACTTAAAGCGTATAACCCGAACGGGTAGTAAGACGCGGTGCTAAATATTATAATATACTCTAACCTCCAACATAAGATTTTTAGTTACAGTTTTAGGAATGAGAATATAATCTAGGCAATGAACTTTATAGAGTTCCTAATGCCATAGAGCAAGTAAATAATAAATATGTAAAAAGCGCTCATGAAAATTTACCAAATAAAGTACTATTCAATACTAAAACACCCGATTCGACGGATGCATCGTCTAAGGCACTACACTCTAAGTAGATTAGCCTGCCGATGATGGGGAGATCGAGGTTCTAATGGAGGACCTACAATTTAACGTGCAATCCGAACCACGGTGGAGGCCCGGCATTCTTCCACATTCACAAGCTGTCTTGTCAGAGGTGAAGGAAGGATTTGGTAATCAGATAAATCTGTGCCGGGACCGGGGATTGAACCCCGGACCCCCAGCACAGAGGACTGACACCTTACCCCTAGACCACCAGGTCACCGACAGTAAAATAGTTGATACAAATATTAGTATTAGCACTAGTCTTACTACCAATTCGGGTTATACGCACATACGCTAATGTGTAATGGTAGGTTGATTGTGAGATGAAATGGAGGACCTACAGTTTAACGTGGAATCCGAACCACGGTGGAGGCCTGACATTCCCCACATTCACAAGTTGTTATTAATACACATCTTGTCAGAGAAGGAAGGGTTTGGCAATCAGATACATCTGAGCCGGGACCGAGGATTGAACCCCAGACTCCCAATACAGAGAAGTCTGACACCTTACCCCTAGACCAGATATCAATGTTCAGATGCATGTTCTAATACTTCCAGAAGAGAGGCACGAGAACCACGTACACGTAGGCCTTTGGTTCCTCAATAGTTATCTCATGACCCCATGAGCCAATTTTAGAACATTCTTTGTTTTTGACCCGCCTCGGTGGCGTAGTTTGCTAACGCGCTTGTCGTGTCGAGCTCTACTGCTGAGGAAGGGGAGATCGAGGTTCGAATCTCGGTCGGGTGAACTGGTTTTTTTTCCTAGATGGTTTTCCACTCTCCCTCCACGCAAATGCGGGTTCACTTCCTCTAATTCAACCTTCCCAATTCCTAATTTTATTAGAGTAATTAGTACTTAAAGCGTATAACCCAAACGGGTAGTAAGACGCGGTGCTAAATATTATTATTTTATTGGTTTTTTACAGTATAAAATAGCATAAATAATTAATATTGCCAATTTTTTCAAATTTGAATAGAGGACATTTTATAAAGACGCAGCCAGAACATGTGATGTTTTACGTTTGTTTTATATTTTTCATAGGTGTAAAATTTAATTGTCGTTATCGAATGGCCATAATATTAGAGTAAAAAAAAGTCAAAAGGGCACTAGAATTTATTTCTTATGCCTCCTTCAGTCTAAAGAGTTTGGGAACTTCTGCTATTGGTCAACTCGTGATTTTAACCTTACTTTAAAGTGAAGGGTTGTCATATTTTGCTAAATATACGAGAAAGAAAAGAAAACGGTAAATCAATGCAAACCTACACTTGTCGTTAGATATGTCAAATTAGTCTCTCCCATGGACCAACCCCTGGTGAGCAACTTCTACACTATCCTAGCAGGACGTTGTGACATCTTGTCGTATAAAAACTGCGCAAGCCTCCGGAAGTGAAACATAGTCGAAGCGAGCGCTGTGGCTGATATGATGACCAACATCCTAGGGGCCGAACCAGCGTTCACACGGTTTAAGGTGTCACGCTCTCTCTAGACTTGATGCCCAGTTAGAATCTCCGCCAGGTGCACTGAAGGGTGTCTATACCACCCCTACTACATCCTGATGCGGGTGCATTTATTATAAGTTTCCTTTCTATTCCCCGGTTATATTAAGTTTTTAATAATCTTGGTGCTGGATAAACTAGTAAAAAAAAACACTTTGTGAGATTATTTGGTTCGGGTCAGGATGATGGGGTCAAATTTAGCCTTCTCTTTACGCGAAGGCAGGCGTGGTTAGAGTAATTCGGAGTTTACCAAAAGTGCGGTCCAAGACACTAATGCCATTGCTTGTGTTCAAAGTGTAAATTAGCATATCTATGGTGGTAATATCATTTTTACCTTTTTAAAATTAGTAGATATAATTTTTTTTCTTTTTTTTAAACACCATGTCTTACTACCCGTTCGGATTATACGCTTATGTACTAATTACGCTAATGGTTTTAAGGATTAAGAAAGGGTATATTTATAGGAAGTGTACCCGCACTTGCGTGGAGGAAGAGTGGAACATTCTGTAGGAAAACCACCCTCAATATACCCGACCGAGAGTCGAACCTCAACCTCCCCATCTTCGGCAGTCTGTTCTACTGCGATAGTAGCGTGTTAGACCATGTGGTCACCGAAGCTGTTTTTTTCAGCTGTTGAAGCCAAGAGTATCTAAATCTTAAACCACTAAAAACTGGTTAGTTGGATGGTAAATAATAAATAACAAACTAATATGATACCCAGAGTCAGAAAATTAACAAAAAGTTTTTTTTAAAGTTATTAAATCTACTTTCATCTATTCATAAGCCAAGAGGCGTTTTTCTACCGTCACTTTATACAAATCGGGTTAGTTTTTATTAAATCAGATATTAGATTACATTTATTGTTAATATATTCTCAAAGGTTTTTCCTATGACAATTTTGGAAACAAATTTAATGGTAGTTTCCATTGACCCGATTAAAACAAAACATTATATTCGCCATGACAGGGAGCATTTATCGATCTCGAGCATGTTGCTTGCTGGGTAATTGAGCCGTAACCATTACTTTCAAGAGGATGGAGAATGGAGGAGACGCAGAGAAGAAGATGACTAAAGAAAACAAAGAGAGTCTCACTGTATATGGCACTAGAGGCTCGAATGGCACAAACAAAAGAGACAGGGGAAAAAAACGGAACAAATTCGAGAAAATGGAACATAAGAAATGAGGCAAAAAATATGTAATGAGAGATAAAATGAATGAGATGGAAGCATATTGAAAGAGACAATTGAGACACGAGAGAGTAAGATGGAGATTTAGAATGAATAGAGAAATGAAATACAGTACCTCCAAGATGCAGAAGAGTCTAAGGAAATGGAATTCTACTGTTCGAAAAGAGAATTAGGATCGAAAGATTCCCTGGTAAAATATGGTTTAGGGATGTTACAACATTTTATATTTTATATATATTATGTTTATTTTGCCTTTCTCATGTGTAATGAAGTTTCAAAATAGATATTAATCCGAAGAATATCTTCCATCTTTTGAATCAAGAAAATAGGCCTAACCGCTTTGATGGATGATTTAAAGTAAGTTTTTTTTTTGTGTTTGAGCCGAGTTGAAAAGTAAGAGCCGATTTATATTTTGCGATAGCCCGCTAATGTTTTACCACCGACACACATCAACACAAGTCAAAATCTGATGGTAAATGAATGCTATATTTTTTAATTTTTTTTATACAAAGAAGTATTATTAGCACCGCGTCTTACTATTCATTTGGGTTATACGCACTTACGGTAATGTGTAATGGTAGGAGGATTGTGGGATTAAATGGAGGACCTACAGTTTAACGTGGTATCTGAACCACGGTGGAGGCCTGGCATTCCCCACATTCACAAGTTGTGATTAATACACGTCTTGTCAGAGGTGAAGGATGGGTTTTGCAATCAGATAAATTTGTGCCGGGACCGAGGATTGAGCCCTAGACCACCAGGTCACCCCAAAATATACAGAAGTATTCTCGAAATATATTGTGTTGTATTTATAAACCGTTTCTTATTTTTGATTCAAAAATCAACTATAACTAAAACGTAATACTAATGATTCAATTAAGTGAAAAATGACAATCTGGACACGGGCTGGCTATGCATGCCGACGCTCTACCACTAAGCCACCCCGGTCTGTCTCGTATCCAGAGCCATCTTTTACTAATTGTTGGTGGATTTAATCAGGAAAAGCTATCAAGATCGATCCAGTGAATAATTATTAGGTATCAACTGGTGATATATATGAATTAGTAATGTTACTAAATTAATTTCTTACCAAAGCTAAGATTTAAAAAAGTAACATTTGTTTTTATTTTTGGTAAAATAAATAGTGAAATAATTTACTCAAGTTTTCAGTATCTTTGATTTATTTCCAAATTAAAGATCTAAGCACTAACAACAAATATATTTATTTACTCATGACAAATGAGACTCTTTCTTTCTTTTAAGAAATCTACGCAACATTTTTATTTGTTCTAGAGAACCTTCTAAGAAAAAATATACACTTAAAAAACATTGGAATGAAGAGAGAGAAAAAACCTGTTTACAAGAACAAACACAGCGAAACGCTTTTATAAAATTACTTCTTAGAAGCCTTTTAGCTAAGAGTTGCGAGGTAAGTTGACAAAACTGGTCCCCCTGACTCCTCAGGAACTAATGAAAATATTTGCACATCCCGTCAAGATCAAACGCGCGGGCGGGATCGAAAACACAGCACAATAGGGCTTTAAGAGCCCCTAAGACAAGTCTGGTCGCTTCGAACTAACTCGTCTGACGTCATCAAAGTAACTCGGAGATATACCGCTCTTGTTGGAGGCAGAAAATAAATAGGTTGATTTTGTTTCCACGAAGGGATGAATTCCCTAGTCATTTGTTAATTTTTAATGTGTACTTTCTTTTAACCTGACGGAAACTGGGGAGTTTTATTTAAACTTGTTTAGTTATTTTAGCACCACGTCTTACTACCGGTTCAGGTTATACGCTTATATACTAATTACGTTAGTGCGTTAGAGATTAGGAAGGTAAATATTTACAAGAAGTGTATCCGCATTTTCTTGGAGGTATAGCGAAAAACCACCCTTATTACACCCGACCAACATCCAAACCTCGATCTCCCCGTCATTGGCAGTCTAGTTTGTTGCGAGAGAGACTCCTTAGACCATGCAGCCACTGAAGCGGGATATTTGTAGTTCAGAATCATTTAATAATATAGGATAAACCGAACAACCAGACCACAGACCATTAAATTTAACACTTAACTGAATATATGACCGTTATAATTAATGTACTTTAGCAAACATTATTCTAACATTTAGTTAGGCCTACTATTTATATTTTCTATCATTCTCATATATTTAGGGTCTATATTTCTTCTTTTTATCATCATTTCCACCCGAGATTCAAACTAGATATTCATAGATAAAATAAATATTCTAATTCGTAAAGTAGTAGATTCCGACAAACTCTTGTATTTAATCGAAACAATAAATTTTTTGGTAAGAAAAGATCAAATAATGCTCATGTCATGAGAAAAGTGGTTTATGACCAGAGATGTTTTGAATGAAGAGAAAAAGTCTTGCGTCAAAGAGTTTCCTTCCATCCTACATACATAAAAAAAAGTACCAATTAAAACCACCGACCAAGACATGAGGCGGAAGAAAATCGTTTAATGTTACGAATGACAACATAACGTAATTTATATTTTACCTCTGTAACATTTATTCGAAAAGTGGGGTATATTTATATATACTATTCGAATATATATATATATATAAGGGGAACTCAAAGAGTTGTTACCGGTTGGTAACGTCACGCCATTGTTCAGAGTTATCAGGGATGGCGGACTGCGCGAAACGTAGTCCTATCCCATTTACCTTCAACTAATTCTCTTTATGCCAGAGATACGAGATTTAATCAGTAAAACAAATATTTAAGGTAATATTATTCTCAACTGATGCGATAATACTGCACAAAAGCGTACGTCCGATATTTCAACTGGTACGAACCGTTATAATGGAAACAAAAGACTATTTTTTTAAGCATTGTAGGCCTATTCAAAGTGCATAGCAATAAACTTCTGTTTTTAAAGATATCCATATATATATATAGCAGAAGCTATTGGTTTTATAAAAATATATTTAAAATAAAACATTTTTATTTTAAATAGTATACTTCAACTTTACAGTGATAACTGATAAGTAATTATTGATTCTCTCAAATGGTTGTGGAGACATGATGAATACTGGAAATTTCTGCTTATGTAAAGTTTCCTCATAGTAATTTTCATGGGGAAACGAGAATTTACATTTTGTTTGTAACGTTAAACAATGTCTAGATACAAAATGTAACCAAAATCGTTCAAGCGGATTTCGATAAAATCGATTTGTTCTATTTTGACTTTTGTAAGCCACCCTTAATTTTATGGTTGGATATCTGAATCTAAAAACTCCTCAGGTGAACCTTATAAGAACCTTGGATATCAAGTTTTAGCCCGATTGGTAAAATGATTTCGGCTATAGACCAAGATACGAACACACGGCACCGAGAAAACTACTTTTTTTTTCCCAGAGAGTCATGAAACGTCCACATTCATCAAAATCTTAAGTAGATTTTTTTAACAATCACAATACTTCTATTTACGAGGAGATATTTATCTGCCGGGAAATCACCAGAATCATTATTTAATCCGTCATTTTTGACCATGAGCTAGACGGTAATAACGTAGACGAATTCTCTGAAATTACGAGTTGTTGAACAATTTAATAAACATTTTAGTCACAAAGATGAATTATTTTGAGTGATTTTTTCCAAAATACTCATTATTTTTAATTTGACGTTTTATATTTTATGATAAATATTATTGAAATTGATGATATAATAATGGCGAGTAAAGTCGGAAGAAATAATAATAACTGGGATTATAATGATCTTATTTTTTCAAACTCTTTCTTTGGTTTGTAATAAACCAAACTAAGATAGATACGAAAAATAAATTACAAAGTTATTTGTCTTTCAAAATAAAAATAAAAATTTGTCCTTGGTAGATTATGCATCAACACACACACACACACACATACACATGCATACTAAATAGAAGTAACATAATAAACAGTTTGGATTGCATTATGTGTCAATTCTTTAGAAGCATAAAAAAAAGAGTTGAGGCAAACATTACAAACATAAGAAATAAAAAACTTTAACAGAAGATGTGAAGTATGAATGGAGTGTGGAAGGATGATAAAGAGGTAGGGGAAATAAGGTGTTGCCATGGAAACGGCCACGAGAGGGGTGGGTTTGGCGCCAACCCAGGGCAAAAAAGTTAGGCGAAGGGGCCGGGGCGATTCGGGGTCCCATTTGGAACGGCCAAGGACATGAAAGGATCTGTAAACACTGCGAAGCCTTGAACCTAGAAGGTCCGGGCCTTTTATCCAGGTCAGGTCAACTGTCGGCCCATTGATTAATGGCTTGTCCTCCGGGTTTTATAAGTCGTATTTCAGAAGGAAAGACACTTATCCATCCTCGTCTGTAATTATGTTAGAAGGGTTTTAAAATCATAACTTGCAAGAAAGTATTGTGTATTTTTGAAACCCACATGCATCAGACTTGTCTCGTCTTCTTTTCTGGTGACAGGGAGGTCGAGGTTAGAATCTAGGCCAAGACCTATACTAATATTTATTTTACAAAATTGTATTTGAACTCGAAAGTGGCTAAACTTCCTTTAAATTTTACTTTATTTATTTGGTGTAAGAATTCGTATATCTTGGAAAAATAGTAAGGCGCGAAATAGGGAGAAATGTTGTCATCTATTTAAATTATCGAATTATATTTGGTTATTAAAATAAGTAATCAAGTTCACTGGGAAATGGTAGCGTGAAAATAAATAAGTTAAATTTAAAGCGTTAATTGACTATGTGAATACTTTAGGAAAGACGACTAATTGTAATGATGGACAAACTTGATAAATGCATTCCATTAAGCAGTGTGATATTATCTAAAACAATTGGCGAGCTTGTGTCGTCCTTTGGGATAACATACTTCTCGACACTTCTACCAAACATGCTACGTTAGGATAACATACAAGGAACACGCGAAAGTTTACAAAGGTTGGAAAAAATAATTCCACAAAAAGAAAAGAAAAGGACATCGTAAAGAAAACAAGAAAGTGAAGAGGACAACAGAAAAACTCGTAAAACAAACACGAGGAACACGAAAAAAAAAGAGTGAAGAGACCGAACTTAAGCCAACGAACCGTGACTGAATATGGCTCGAGACGCAAAAGACAAAAAGAAGCGGCTGATGGAAATGTTAGAAATCTTCTTTGGAAACTGTCGCAAAGCCTTGTGGGACACCAAACAGCTTCTAGATAATGCAATTATTTATTTAGACATTGCAAAGTTTGCTTGTTTTCTTCTTCAGTTTTTCAAGGATTTTTGAGAAAATATAACATTTTATTGAATTACTTTTGATAAAATTAAAAATATTTCTTTTAACAAAATAACCAATGACATTTAAAAGTTTTTGATAATAATAACAAGGACTAGTTTTGTTTGGTATCTTTAAAAAAACTTATTCAGAGCTTAATTTAATGTATATGTATTTATATGTTAGTATATATATCTATACTTAGTTGAGCCGATAAAAAGTGAACCTCTATTACCAGAATATGGGCTCACCACACTCATTAATCTACCAGCACTGACTACTACATTTGTTTTAGCACCGCGTCTTACTACCCGTTTGGGCTATACACATATGTACTAATTACACTGATAGTTTTAGGAATTAGTAAGGTTGAATTATGAGGAAATATACTCGTATTTCCGTGGAGGAAGAGTGAAAAAAGCCACTCAAGAAAAACCACCCTCAAAATACCCAACCGGAAGTCTAACCCTGATCTACTCTTCTTTAGCAGGCTAGTCTATTGCGGGAGTGACGCCTTAGACCATGCGGCCACCAAAGCGGGTTGCTACATTTTTAGTTAAATTAAAAAATATAGTTTTTGTTTAGGTTTGATTCATTTTCAATATTTTATTTATTTATTATTTATTTAGCACCGCGTATTACTAACCGTTCGGGTTATACGCTTAAGTACTAATTACTCTAATGGGTTAGGAACTGGGAAGGTTGAATATAGAGGAAATTAATCCGCATTTGCGTGGAGGTAGAGTGGAAAACCATTCAGGGGAATCCACCCTCAGTTCACCCGAGCGAGATTCAAACCTCGATCTCCCCGTCCTTGACAATCTAGCTCAACACTAAACTTGCACGTTAGCTAACAATAGGCGGGTATTTTCAATACTAATATAACTGAGCTTCGGCTTTTTATTGTAACCATATATGTGATAAGGATTTTGTTTGTTCTGAACTAGACAAATATATTTTCATTTATATTTCTTAATACACCAGTAGAGTTTAAAGATAGTACAAAATGTAAGGACTAAGGTATGGGCGTATTATTACATGAAAGTAGGTCTAGTAAATTTTAGAGCTGGTAGAGAGATATAAAAAGATGGTGGGCCGACTATAGACGTACCTACATTGAATTAATACGTGAACACCCAAACATTGGAAACTACGGCAATTAACTTAAAAAGTGTAAGTGTTTTGTTTTTTTTCAGCAGTATGTAGAAGCTTAACAGAATCAGTATCTTTACAATACTAGCAGGTAATCTCTCTGTCTACTATCTCATAATATCAAGGATGGATCCCATTCTTACGCGCTGACAAAGAAAGCGAGCAGATTAGAGCTCGTCTTAATTAAGAGACCTGCCCCGCCTTGCCTTTAAGTGAGTCTGTGAAGTTGCCTAGCCCGAAGAATACAGGGGGAAGATCTGGAATGCGTCCAATCACGTCCCTGCTCACTTCAATAGGCTCTAAATCACGTGATTGCGCGAGTGGAACAGCTGTAATGGGATGTCATCCTGTCTGCGTGGAAGCCAACCAGCGTTCAGAGTTTTTTTTTTAAAGAAAAGAACCATAATTGATTTGTTCTTTTTAAAACACGAAAAATATTATGATATATTTTTTATCGAAAAATAAGTTTTGTTGTTCCACTTTTTTTTTATCGTTCATCACATGTCAAGGATTTACGTATCTCTGTCAATTTTTTTTAACTTCAACCTGAGCATAGACACACGTAACAAGGTAACATCAACATTTAATGTATTTATAAGACGAGCCTAATGAAAAATTATAATTGTACAACCATGGAGGGGAAAAACAACTACAGATACATTTTATAAAATGGTTTCAATTTCGATTCGCAGAGATGGATTATATATAATGTGAAATGGAGCTTTTTGCTTCCACTAAGGGATACACCAGTGGTTCGGTTTCTAGTTACTGATTTCGAGCTGGAATCAAGATATGATGGATCATCATCACAAATAAATTTAGTGCCTATAATAATTACCACTATTTAATTTTCATTTTTAAAATAAGTTTACGTAACTAAAAATTATATATATTAGCAGGATACGAATCTAGAACTTTAGGAGATATAATCTTAAGCCCATTGCAATTTGTTATTCATAGTAAAATCCCCATTTGACAAACGATGTTTATCTTAAAAATGTCCAAAGTACCACCACCTGTCAAAAGGGAAATGGATTGGCGGGCGAATATATATTTTCCCCTCGCCTCGCGTCTTACAACCCATCCGGCTATACACACACATTTGACACAAACGGGATGGAGAAAAGGAAGATAGAATTTAAAGTAAATGCACCCACATTTGAGTGGACTGAGAGTGAAGAAACCATTTAGGAAATACCAGCCTCGATAATTACAGCTGGGATTCAAACCCAGACCTTTCCGTCACCGGCACACAAGACGAGACTGACACCCTTATCCACGTGATCACGGGTGTGGGTTTCACGCGATTCTAAAACCGATACAATTTGCGGGATTTTATTAACAACAATCATCTCTTAGTTTTTTAAAAGTTGATTAATGCGTTGTTTTTTTAACTCTAATAACAATGTTATCGTTCCAGTCCAAGCTCTTCATAGCAAGCGACCTATAGTACGATTCTGAAAGGAAGCACCTTTGAAAAAATACACAATTTTCATTTTTCTGTCGATAATGATAACATTTTACTACATTATTAGTGGTATTTTATAGTTATTGATATAATTTATCAAAATTTACAGCTGAAGATATGGTTTTTATTATTACTACTATACATTATTATTCTATTAGATAAATATTCATCCTACGCCTTAGCTCAGTCAGTACCGTGTCTGTATCCTCAGCTAAGGGTCCCGGGTTCAATCCCCGGCATGGCTGAAAAATCTATAATTGGTAAAATGTGGGGTTACCCTTTTAAAATGATGAATTAACGGATGAGGACTGGATGTTGTGCTTGTCCTAGTCTTAAGTTAGGTGGCATGAAACTACGACAGACCTATCAAGCCGGCAGTGGAAAATATATAGCTTGAATAAAAAACCGCCACTGGCTGTAAACATTAATAGATGTAAAAAAAGTGTCATATTAAAATTGCCTTTAGGAAGAACTTAACCAATATTTTAAAAAGTTATTAAATCTTATTTCACAATAAGCAATAGGAACAGTGTTTTTTAGTATCACGTCTTACCATCTGTTCGGATTGAACACATACCTGCTGTTACCACTTTTGATACCTGTAAGATAAATAAGACTTAACTTCTTTACAGGATTTATCTAAATATTTTTAATTTTGTCTTTTTCTTAAAGGTTCTTGCTATAACTGTGCGAGTATAGATAGCATCTCTTCAATTCCCTCTTTCAGAGGCATTTACCAACCCTCCTCCCCCCCCCCCCCCCCCC
>CABFVX010003005.1:75629-90284 GCA_902151425.1 Timema shepardi | reverse complement strand
CACCCCCTTATCACTCTACAACATTTGCTTTTTTATTTGTTAATTTTTATGAAAACTAAAATAGTGGATTTGGGATTTGGCTTCAATTTGCTATTAACAACTTTAAATGACAAATATTCGAGTTAATAGAGATACAAATAATAACAAAATGTAGATTTTCTCCGATTCCATCATCAACAGTTTTTAATTTTGTCTGATCAATAAACTTGTGAGGAATACATTTCTTTTCAATGGGTTACTTTTTGTCAATTTTTCAGAATCTTTTTTGTTGTTGCGAAAATTGGCTCTTGAGACTCATATAATTAGATCAGAATTATGTTCAAATGCTCTAAAATTCCCTTCCACAAGGTTAAATTCCTGAAAGTTTCTTTTGAGGAAGTGAGGGGGTGCTACACGCTCGGTAGATGGGACTTTACCTGCATTGTCTACAAATATGTTTACTAACAAGACAAACAAATAGATATAGAATTACATATGGGTGACAAGATTTAAATTCAATTAATTAATGATAACTGTATTCCGTTATTGAGGTAGAAAAGATTAGGTTGAACGAATGGGTATTATTACTTTGTACGTAAGGAACCGACTATAGTTAGATAGAACATTTTGTTTGGTTAAATAACTCTAGGAATAGGGAATTAAGTTTTAGGCGATATAAAAAAGGACAATCTAGCCAGGCTAACACCAGACTAATACCTTAGAGGTATAATCATGAATAATATCGAAACAATTGAAAATAGAAACATAGCATCAAATCCTATATTTTTAGAGTTACTAAGAATAATATAATTTAAGCTAACTAGCTTGTATTAACCCTAATGAAGAGTTACGAAAAAACCTAAGAAAAATATCCTCTAAGAGGAGCTTCCATTTTACAAATAATAGATGGCTAACAATCAGGCAACTACAGTATTTTACTATGGCTGGTCTTTTCCCTAATGAGTACTGCCAGAGTAATCAATAGTACATTTATACATATACCCATTATTAGGGCTTACAATAGCTAGTACATACAATTTTTGAACATTTAGATATATATGACGCCTGAAGGGGCCGAAAAGAAAGCATTATCCTCGCGGGCCACTACTTTAATCTAGTAGTGCTCCCACAGGGTGCTCACCGAAAATATCTACACAAAAAAGGTGCAATCGTGACTGAAATCTAGTCACTGACCTAACTAGGTTCAAGAAGAACGTGTTAGATGATCTGATTGTTGCTATAAAGATATTCTAAACGAGATCATATCGTTTAGGGCGTCATAAAAATATAACAATGTCTTAAGGATTTAGAAAAGGAAATCAAATTCACGGGCTCCGCTCAGCACAGATTCAGCACGGATTGGCTCCCAAACAACCATCACACTTTCTAATCCAATGCCTAACATCCTGATACATAATGGGCAAAAAAAAAAATACTCCTGCGCTATTTTACGATGAGTTTTGAAAATCCCCAAATAGCATCCAAAGTTATAATTGCGAAAATACTTCAGAATCATACCCTCAATATAGTAGGAACAGAAATTTATCTTCCTTTTTTTGTTCTTCCCCTATACGCACAATATATCTCTATGCATAGAAAAGTTCTCAACTTTATCACCTTTACCTAAACGATCAATAATATCCCGACAATAGGGGTCTTCTAGTTTATGTTGTATTAAAGAAACAAAAGATTCTGGGATATTAACTCTAGCAGGACTATGACAAGGAAGTATCGGGTACACTCCTTGGTTGATGCGTGACAGGACTTCGGCAACAACGTTATCATTCCCAGAAACATGTACACAAGTGAACTTGAATTGAAACGACCAATTTTTCCTAATTGTTTAGGGTGATAAACATCCATAAAAAGGCACTCTTGTCTTTGTACAATACGAACTCGCGTTGTTCCAAATAATTCGCAAATTTCCCAATGACAAATAGGCATGCGAGACATTCTTTTTCATATGCACTGTACCTTTTTTTTGCACCTCATTTAACGATTTACTAGCGAACGCTACTGGAAGTAATCCTTCAGAATAGCTTTGAGACAGGACAGCCCCAAGGGCATAGGATGAAGCGTCTACCTTAAGTTCAAAGGGCAGCGAAAAATTAGGCATTATAAGTACTTTAGGGAACACTAAATTTAGTTTGAGTTTAGAAAAGGCTGTTTTTTGGTCATCTCTCCAGACAAAAGGTACCCCTTTCTTTTTTAATAGGTTTAACGGGTACGCCAACTCCTAAAAAGAAGGAGTGAACCTGGAATAATAAGCACATATCCTCACAAAACGTTGGACTTGTTTCAAATTCTTTGGGACCGGAAACTAAACTAAAGGACTAATAAGTTCCGGGTCTACAAGGATATTATACATTGAAATTACATAATCCAGATACTTAATGCAATCAGTGCCCCGCGTCACTTTATCAGGGTTAACAGTGAGATCCGCCTCTGTTAGACGCTATAAAACTAGTTTGACATGTTCATTATGCCCTTCAAGGGATTGAATATAGACACAAATGTCGTCCAAATAATTTAATACAAATTTCAACATGAAATCCTCCAAAATATGGTTCAGCACACGACTCAGAGTCGCTCCACCACAACTAATCCCAAGGGGAACTATATTATACTCATTACAGGTCCAAGGGGTAAACAAGACGGTATATTGCTTAGAATCCTCAGTATTATTATTATTATTAGCACCACGTCTTACTACCCGTTCGGGTTATACGCACTTACGCTAATGTGTAATGGTAGGGTGATTGTGAGATGAAATGAAGGACCTACAGTTTAACGTGGAATCCGAAACACGGTGGAGGCCTGGCATTCCTCACATTCACAAGATGTCTTGTCAGAGGTGAAGGAAGGGTAGAATCCTCAGTAAATGCACACGGAAGAAAACTAGCATTCAGCTCTCTTAAACAAAAGACCTTGCGCCCCCCCCCCCCTAGATGTTTTTTTAAATATTTATTTAGCACCGCGTCTTACTAGCCGTTCGGGTTATATGCTTTAAGTACTAATTACTCTAATGGATTAGGAATTGGGAAGGTTAGATTAGAGGAAGTGAACCCGCATTCGCGTGGAGGGAGAGTGGAAAACCATTTAGGGAAAACCACCCCCAGTTCACCCGACCGAGATTCGAACCGCGATCTCCCCGTCCTCGGCAGTCAAGCTCAACACGACAAGCGCGTGAGCCAACTATGCCACCGAGGTGGGTCCCCTAGATGTTGAAAGGGACATTCAACAGTGGGAATAGGGTAGGGGTCAAAAACAATTTGTTTATTCATCTTATGGTAGTTGACTATTAGTAGCCTATGTCCGCCATCTTTTTTTGGGAATAATAAATGCAGGACTAACATACGTTGAATGAGACGGTCTAATGATATCTTTGTCTAGCAGATCTTTGACCAACTCTCTAAATGCTTGTAATTAAGGCGGCGAGCAAGAATAAGGAGGAGACCTAACATATTGAAAATTAGAAAGAGATATTTGATAAGGGTAGACATCCATCACACTTCCGCCACTTAGTGGATATGGTATCAGAAAAACATTGTAATGTTCAACGGGTGTTAAACTGATAAACATGTTTTCATTCTTGTTTACCACTTTCTCAAATTTAATTTTAGTAGAAGGGTTAAATTTGAAATTAGACATGCACTTAGCCCTTAGGTTGGTTAGAGAAGCCTGCACCATCTGGTAGAAGTCCCATGCACTATAGGAGCTCAAAACGCGTGGTGGTTCCCCATTACTTTCCACACTGAATTTCTATGAGCGAAATAGAAAGGCCCTACCACTTTTTCCAGGAAATGTATTACCACAATCAACATGGGACCGACGTCTTTACTTCCTGAGATGAGCATTTTACCCCAAGCGCGCCTAGATTGACTGATTTCTGTTACTCAACACTAATTAGGGCTCACACCCGCTTCGGTGACTGAATGATCTAAGGCACTACTCTCCCAGTGAACTAGACTGCGGACGACGGGGAGAAGGTCCGAATATCGATTGGGTGTACTGAGGGGGGCTCCCAACATGGTTTTCCACTTTCCCTTCACGTGAATGCGGGTACACTTCCTCTAAGTATAGCCTTCCTAATCCCTAAAACCTTAGCGTAATTAGTACATAAGTGTACATTCCGAACGGGTGGTAAGACGTGGAGCTAAATAAAAATATATTAGGTCTCATTATTTAATTTAGTTTTCCCCTGCTGATAGCTTTTTTCTTAGCGCCAAGTTTTACTACCCTTCCAGGCTATACGCTTATATACTAATTACGGTAATGGCGCTAAGGAAGATGACTATATTTACAGAAAATGTATCCGCACTTGCAGGAAGGCAGAGTAGAAAAACATTTTGGAAAAAATACCTGACTGAGATTCGAACCTCGATCTCTCCGTCATCGGCAGGATAGCTTACTGCGAGGTTGACGCTTTAGAGACCATGTGGCCACCGAAGCGGGTTGCTGATCGCTGGGCCACTGATAATATTTTATATATATATATATATACATACATATATATATATATATATATATATATATATAAACAAACATAGTACTGTTGAACAGAAACTATCATCTGAATCGATTAGGGTGTAATCTTTTTTTGTGTATGAGTACTTAAAGCTATAAAATACGGACGTACTGTATATATTTGACAATGTAAGACTAAAGTAAGTAATTATTGCTACACTGCACACAATCTGTACAAAATCTGACGTTAATTAAACTCCTGAGAACTCCTCTTATCGTATTCGTTAACGCTTCATTTTAAGATTGTGAATCAAGCTCAACTCATATACTCATTTGTGTGCTTAACTCGAAACTTTTATTTTAATGTTTTTTCACGGCGATAATATCAAAACGAAGACACAAGTTGGTCGTATTTTAGTTATTCTAGGTTCCTTTATCTCTTTGGTGTGAGCTATGGAATGTTTCATTTGTTATTTTGTTCGGTTTTAAACATCAGTAATACAGACCTATACTCGGATGTCTGGGTTTTCATTTATTCTAATATTCCAATAAATTTATTTAATTCTCAAAATATATTACAAGGCATAAGTATAGTACATTAATACTTTTTAGAAACTTTTGAATATTTGAAGAAGTCCAAAATTATCGTGGACCGATTAAATAATTATTATAGAACAAACCTGAGGTTAAAGGGAGGGGAAGGGCAATAAATAAGAAAGTCCCCGGTGCATCCCACCGGGATACGAACCATTCTAATTCCTACAAGCGGTACAAGATCAGATATTTGAATTAAGGAAAATCCGGATATGTGATTTTAAGCTTCTGATATTTAAAACTAAACAAAATAACGGATGGAAACATTACACCATCCACGCCAACGCCAACGCCAACGCCAACCACTCGGATATAACAAGCGTGTTTCTTTATTTGACAGATTGCCGTGAGAAAATACTTTTAAAAAATGTGTTTTTTTTTCGGTCGATATACTTTTATTATTACTATTAGTATATAGGCATTGATGTGATATACCAAAAGGGAGAGAAGCAGATGACATGTCTGGACATATATATATATATATGTCTGGACATATATATATGTCTGGACATATATATATATTCTGGATACAGATCCAGAGGACCTGGGTTTGATCTCCGGCACTCCCAGATTTTTTCTGTGAAGTAGTGGGCCCGGACCATGTTCAAACTCAGCCTCGGGAGGACAAATGAATAGGTCATTTAGAAAAGGCCTTATTTACACTTTTTACCAAAAATTTTTATTTTTATTTTTGATTATAACTGTAAAAGGACGGCACATATTTCATGCAAAACTTACAATCTAAAAACCTTATATTTAAGTTGTTATTTATATTTGTTAACATTCCTTTCTAAAAGCCTTATTCCTGGAGCTATGGCTCCAAAATATGATTTTCTCTTCTATAAAATTTGTGGGGTTATGTCCTTTTTGAAATGACCGATTCAAATGAGGAGCTACTTGAATAAATAAGTATATTCCATTCACGATAGGTTTTTACCTGGATGACAGTTCGAAAATCATATGTTTAGGTTTTTGGATTGCCAACACTTGTAAAAGATCACAGTTTTGTTATAAATGTAAATATCTTTAATTACCTGTTATATATTACATTTAAAATAACTTAAACTTAAGTTATCTCATACTATTTCATTTTTTTAAATAATTTCTTTTCATCCGACTCGAAACAATATTTTAAACATAATTAAAAGTTCTTATTTTTCGTTTTGGAACGTTACCGATTTTTGTGTAATATAGTGCACACATCAATACCTTTTAATACAGGCATCGTATTTACTTGCAAAAGAGAAAATTGTTGTCATTTTTTTTTACATATAATAAATTATTTTATCATTATTTTATCGTATTTTGAAATATTTAACTGAATAAAATATTTTCATCAACTGCGTATCTGCATCATGTAAAAAACTTGTTTAGCGTTATGTTCAATCATATGGCTTAAATTCGTCAGTCGCCATTTTGAAGCTATGTTCGTTAGGTGTTTTTTTGTGAAAGTGGTGTTAATATTTTTTATAAGGGGAATAAAACTATAAATAAACTTTGTGTCCGACCTCAAATAAATATATAAATAATATTGGCCTAAATTACTGTGGTTAACTATCAGATTAATATATTACCAACTGTTTTCATTGCAGTCATCTAAATTGATAGATGTCAGCTGTTGGCGTAGTGATATATTAGGGATTACTTCTAGTAACATTTAGAGCTGTCATCCAGGTAAACTTAGCTCGTGAATGACTTATAGCAGCTTTCTCCGAAGTTCGATCTTCTTTAAACGTGTGAATGGCTACGGCTCAGCAGCTAGCAAGCTGCCATAACACCCCTGGACATGGTGGCCCAGGGCGGTTTCCAGGTCCGATCTAGAAAACTGAGGTTAACAGCTGGAGGGTCCATTGTGCTGACCACATGACACCCTCTATCCGCACTATCATCGCTGGCAGTGACGGCCGCTCGGTCGGTATGGATCGATTGCGTGTCTATTGCATGGAGTGTTTTATATATATATATATATATATATATACAGTTTAAAAAACTCACTAAACAATTTGTATATCATTAACATAGGTCATATATATATGTATTTTAAATATAAAATGGGCCAATATAAAATTATATAAACATTTACATAAAGGGCCTATATATATATATATATATTTCTTAGTGAGTTTTCTGTCAAAAAGTTTATTTTTACTTGAATATGACTGTATTTTATCTAATGTAGATTTTACTACAAAAACTGCATTTTAAATATTATGAAAACGATTTCATGTTAAAAAAAAAGAACCTATTATTAAAAGAGTCATGTTCGTGTAGTTAGGTTAGAGTTTGTTCCAACACAAATGACCGTTACAATTGATATAGTAGAAGTTAATGGCTTGAGTAAAGAGAAACGTAATGTTATATTGTTATGGAATACTTATTCTTCTTGTAACGCCATCACAATAAAAACCTCTAGACAATAGATGATAAAACACCAGTAATCCTACCCACAGTAATGATTTCCAGACAATGGGAAGTAAAAAATAATAATAAGGTACAAATACTCTTTTGTTTCAAAATGAAAAAAAAAAAGAATACCTCATAATACATTTCTTTTTGTAGAAGCTAGAAAAAAATAATCAAAAAGAGTTACCATAATTTGTAACCTATTTAGGTATTGTCCTTAATTATTTCCGTTTAAATATTAAACCAACCTTTTTTTTTACCATCTAAAGGCATTTTAAATATCCTAGGTTAATCAATATTTTAAAATTTACAACATTATCTTTTTTCCTCATATCTATTGCGATTTTCTGAGTATCAATGATAACTAAGTAACCATAAGGAAGTGGAATGAAGAGGCTGAATTTAAGCTGATGCCTCATTCTCTTGAAGACAAAATGGAAAACAAAAGAGAAAAACAAGATGTATCCTTATCCTTATGGGAGCGTAAACACAAGGAAAATTAGTGCACACACCTAACGTACCAAACACCAACCTCCCGAGAGCCACACACATTATCACGCAACACAAATCCATTTATTACAGGAAGTGACAGTTTTAAAAATCATGACAGTTTCTCATAACTAGGACTACCAGCTGAAAACTACTGTACACTTTTTCATTTATCGATGTTTTGACTGGTTTGTACTATTTACCTGGAGAGAGTATTGAAAAATTATGGTGTAAAAATAAATCACTCATAGGTTCGTGGATGTTGGATAATACCTAGTTTTGATGGAATATCAAAGCGATTATATTTGATGGTTACGGTTAGAACCGCATCTAATTATCATATTCTTTAAATTGAAAAATTACATTCAAACAACCCGCCTCGGTGGCGTAGTTGGCTAACGCGCTTGTCGTGTTGAGCTTGACTGCTGAGGACGGGGAGATCGAGGTTCGAATCTCGGTCGGGTGAACTGAGGGTGGTTTTTCCTAAATGGTTTTCCACTCTCCCTCCACGCAAATGTGTGTTCACTTCCTCTAATTGAACCTTCCCAATTCCTAATCCATTAGAGTAAATAGTACTTAAAGCGTATAACCCGAATGGGTAGTAAGACGCGGTGCTAAATATTATTATTACATTCAAACATGGGAATCGTACCCAGATCTTTTGGATTAGTACGCCACTGAACTAACCAGTGAGCTATCCAGGAACTGCCCCGTGTCCAGGGTCATTCTTCACTCACTATCTGTCACAGACTGCCTTAAAATGTGTATAAAGAACTACCACGCACGGGACAGTTCCTGGATAGCTCAGTGGGTAGAGCATTGGCATACTAAACCAAAGGTTCCAGGTTCGATTCCCATGTCTATTTGTCACTTTTATATCTATAGAATATGATACCTAGTTTTGTTTGCTCAATTCTTTTTCCATCATGTAAACCTATCATTAATCATATGGACCCATTATAGAACAAAACACAACGCTTAATCCCCCAGACGTTGATTCATCACTATAAAACCGGGGAAGCTTCGACCACGCCCCCCCCTCCCCACCATTACATTTTTCAGCCGTGCCGAGAATCTATGTCAGGAACCTTGATTCAGTAGAAAGATGTGCTGATGACTGAACAAAGGTGATAGACCCGGTTTGAAATATATTGTAATAAAAATAAAATAATTTATTAGCATTTTGTATTCGATAAATAGTTCACGATTTACTAATATTAAAAACTAAAACTATTTTATTTAATTTGAATTACGGCAGCTTTAAGTTATCTCAACTCCTGTCAAGCATTAACTTCCAATTTGAATATAAAGTTTGTGATTTTCAATCTACTTTCGATCCGTTATTACCATTTTCTACAAAATCCAAGAAAATTACACGAGAATAGATAAAAACCTACTACCAGCATTCGCCTAGAGTTTCTAATTTTATTTTTTCACTAGCCAACCACACACATGGCTTTCTAAATGAGAGTAGAAGGTGTAAAAAAGGAAATATAAAATTGTGGGTGCACTTATAATAATTTTAAGGATGGAAAATAACTGTTTTAACACAATGTTTCTTGAACTTAGAGAAAACTATGTACAGTTTTTTTAAAATTATTTCCGTGTACCAGTATCATCTTTCGATGATTTGAATAATATTTTTAATTATTTGCTCCAGAAGAGAGACACTAACGTTTCCTATTAGCCTAAAGTTTTTTCGGATGATTACCATAGTCATTTGCAGCTTGTGTGCACAATATTGGTCGTAATCTGATTTCCTTCAATAAATTATTTTTCATGAAGACCACTACGTTTTTATCGACCAGGTGCAGCTGGAAACAGCCAGTCACATCGTTAAACTAAGAAGAGCTTGAGGGGCGTTTGGAGCGATCCACTCCCGTGAATTAGCTGGAAATCGTATGTACGTAAAACATGGGCGTAGGGAAAATCTAGTTGGACTAAGCTGGAGAATACGGACATACGAGGACGTAGTGAGTGCACTTTCCCGAACGTCTTGAAAATTTACATTAATTTTCTATTGTATAGCACGTAATAATTTACATTTACAGTGTATCACCCACCTCGGTGGCGTAGTTGGCTATCGCGCTTGTCGTGTTGAGCTCGACTGCTGAGGACGAGAAGATCGAGGTTCGAATCTCAGTCGGGTGAACTGGGGGTGGTTTTTCCTAAATTGTTTTCCACTCTCCCTCCACGCAAATGCGGGTTCACTTCCTCTAATTCAACCTTCCCAACTCCTAATCTATTAGAGTAATTAGTACTTAAAGCGTATAACCCGAACGGGTAGTAAGACGCGGTGCTAAATATTATTATTACAGTGTATCTTTTTATAACACTGTAATTATTTTTTTAGCTAAAGAAAAATGCATTGTGGCGACTACATCTTGTATATATTAAACACGCTTTTTCTCACATTTAACTTTTTTATTTTTATATTTTTACAAATTTTGTGTTTGGACTACCAAAGTTTGGAATAATGGGGTTTTACTCTATGTGGTATAAGTGTAATCGCGGTAGAAAGTTCAAATATCTTTCTTTTAAAAAAATACTTGTATATCTATATGTTAAATCATATGTTAGTTATATTTATTTTTTCAATTTTGAGAGAATAATAATATATTATGTGGCCTAAGCCTACATTCATACTGAGATTTTACTAGCAAAAATGCACTAGGCTATATTACTTCAACACGAAACACTTTGTTGCGATGTTGCCAACTAGTCTTGTAGTCTTCTCAAGCTATATTTCAGTTTTTAAAAGTGCGCCTGGCGAGCTTAATCTAATGTCAAATAACAGCTAATAGGATATTTAGAAAACTCAGTGTGTTGTTATTTTCATATTTAGTACTTTAGGTACGATGTACTTAAATTCAAATCACGATAAAGTTTTAAATTATTGAATTACTCGCACTTCAACTTGAACCTTATACTGAAGGAAATGTTTTGGTAATTAATATTTCTAGGTATTACCATTTCCTGAATGAGTCTATTGATTGAATTCGTTTGCAATACTTTCAATATAATATCTATTAATGTTCTGAAGTTGCAATAAACTTAAATAAAATCAATAAAATGTAAATGTTGTCTTAATACAGACATTAATACTCTTAAACATAAACAATAATTCAGTCATGAAATAAGATACCATTTCAATAAAGTATTAATGTAAAAAGGGAGCCAGTTTAACTAATGCATTATAAACTAGACATAAAGGCTTTCTTTTATATTTAAGTAGTTAAGTGTATTGCTCCGTACCAACATATTTATTTTTGTAGGTTTTAATTCTTAGATCACCCAATATTTAAGCTTTATTTACATGCGTATTTCAGTTAAACACCTTTAATAAATATAAATATTGAAAGCTTAGCTTTTCAGGTGAAACCTCAAGTAATATTTTTTACCAGCATTGTTTAGGTTTCATCGACTTGGCAACGCTGTTAAAATGCTCTTTATCGTTTTAAAATCCCCGCGTACACGTATTGTTTCCTAGTTACGACAGTCAGTTCTTTTTTCTCCCTTTGGTGATACTAGTGCCTCGTTCACGCGAGAGATATTTTTGTACTTATTTATAACAAGTTTATTAGTGCTGTGAAAATGAGCAACAATCATGTACACTATTAGCAGAGCTAATAGAAATAATCAAAACTCATGTATGTGTGTAATTTGAAGACAGCGCAAGGATAATGTTAAAATAATCGAATTAACGTTTATTTTGAGAATGTTATTGCAAGTAATAGTGCATGCGCAGAATAAATATAAGTGGAAAACCATCAGAACATTGGAAAGTGATTTTCTTATTTTACATTTGAAAAAGTAAAACTTTTTTTAAAGTGTGTGGTATTTGATATACTGTTTTTTATAGTTTTATTTACAATATTAAAAATATTGTGGAGTTCTCCAACATTTCTATTATTATGATTATTTATAGATACACATTTAATTTTTTAAATCAATTTTATTTTTTTGTTCACATTACTTTATTTCCAAACTAACAATTACGCGATAAAAATATTGGGTGTGTGTATGCTAGTCGTAAATTTCCTAGACCTATTGTACTAGTTATTTCACGACATTTGCCAATTTTCTCTGTGAATTAAGTACAAATAAAATTATGGTTTATACTTTTCTCAAAATAACTGCACAGAAGTTTGAAATAACTTTTTATTGTCGACGTCAGTTGACTGAATCTAAAGATAATTAATTAAATGAAGTCTTAGCTGGTGTTTATCAAGAGATTAACAGTTTCAAAGAAGTAAATCTACAGTTGTTAAAATCGTAAGTAGATTATGTTAAGAACTATAATTTAGGCCTATGTAAGGGCAGCTAGTACATATTTAATGTAAACTCTGTAAGCTATCTAATTTCCTAAGAAATTAACAAAGCTGAGCCCCCCGCCCCCTCCCCAGAGTCAAACCCAGGGCGTATCCAGGATTTCTACATGGAGGGGGAGGGGGATAGTATCAATAAATAAGTGGGGAAAATTTGAAATCTGAGGGTTCAAATAACACTATTTAGTATTTACGCTTATTTTGTGGGCAGTTTGTAGCTTGGAAGGGGGTGTTGTAAAAATTAAATAAGAATAGATAAATACCTATTTTCCCAATGTAATAAAATAAGCATTAATGCAATATAAAGTAATAACATGTACATATTAAGAGGGATTGGGGGACTAAAACACTTTAAAGTTGTTTTGAGTTATTTTGAGGTTTTTATGAATATATTATGTTAAATAAGATTTATATTTCTTCAAAGTTACATTTATAGTCATCTAAAGAAGAACACCAATCATTGATTTCATAACATCAATCAAGTCAATAAGTTTATAGCACAAATGAATCTTCTCTCTTTGGGCCGATACTGTAGCTCTATTCGTCGAGGCCTTAGTCTCGCAAATAAATCTTAACACCTCACCGGAATCAACTTTTATCTCCTTATGAATATAAGCAAGCGCTAAGCCATTGAGGCGTTGCTCTTTCATTGTTGAGCGGAGGTGGGTTTTGAGTCTTCGTAATGTAGAGAAACTCCTCTCTGCGGTAGCAGTGGATACTGAAAAAGTTGCTTAAAGCTATAACAACATTTTTATGCTAGGGACAAATTGGTCACAGTAACTAAGGGACTCAACAGCAGTAACTGGAATATCTGCAACTCCAGCCAACTCCTTCCACCAAATAGTGAGTTTAACTCTTAATTCTAGTCATAGACTTTGCCATCAGATCACTGTCGTAAATATGTGCTGCATTTAAAATCTTATCTTTTTTGTGTTTACCGAAATTAGATGGAATAAGTGCTTCAAGTGTCAAAATTTCAGAAAATTTTGAGTTGAACCTACATTTTAGTTTGGTGACAATACGGTAAACAAATGGTATAAACATTGCCATTCTAAACCAATCCTCAGGGTTATTTGATGTGGCATTCATTCGGTTGATTTGTTGGCTGCATATTCTTGGTAAGCTTATTTCAGTTGATATTTAAGCTGCTCGTTGGCAACTTTTCACAAAAAGATATCGGGTTATAAAAAATATGTTTCAAATAAACTTTTTTACGTTTAATAGTACCACAATTTTGAAATGATAAGTTATTTAGTATCTCAAATAGTAGCGGAGATATGGAAATTTCCGTTTCTGTAAATTACCCTAAAAGTAATTTTCATGGAAAAATGAAAATATCAATTTTATTTATAATTTTAATCAAAGCCTAAATACGAATTTTAATCAAAATCGTTGTAGCCGATTTTGAGAAAATTGAATTTTTTCTTTTTCACCCTTTAATAAACTGCTCTTAATTTTAAGGTTAGACAGACACACAGACAGACGGCGTTGCAAAAACAACTTTTTATGTGTTGGGGGGTCTTGAAACGTCGACATCCATCAACATTTCAGGTTATATTTTGTAGACGCTCGTAATATTTTACCTTAAAAGTGTTGGAAAAGTTAAATATATATATATTTAATATAATATAGTTTATATTAAATATATATATATATATATTTGCGTTTAGCTTGAGAATTATTGGTTTTATAAAAATATGTTTCAAATAATATATATAATAATATATAGACCTACATATTTTCAATGATAAGTAATTTCATATCTAAAATAGTTTTGGTGATGTGATAATTTTTTTTTTAGAATGTACGCATAAACCGGAATCCTTTAATGTCATTTTGCCGAGAAAAAGAGAGTAGCCATTTTATTTATAATATTGATCAGTGCTTAGAAATGAAATTTAATCAAAATCGTTAGAGCCGATTTTGAGAAAATCGATTTTTTTTTCTTTTTTCGTCCTTCAGTAAACTACACTTAACTTTACCCACCTCGATGGCGTAGTTGGCTAATGCACTTGTCGTGTAGAGCTCGACTGCTGAGGACGGGGAGATCGAGGTTCGAATCTCGGTCGGGTGAACTGGGGGTGGTTTTTCCTAAATGGTTTTCCACTCTCCCCCACGCAAATGGGGGTTCACTTCCTCTAATTCAACCTTCAAAATTCCTAATCCATTAGCGTAATTAGTACTTAAAGCGTATAACCCGAATGGGTAGTAAGACGTGGTGCTAAATAATAATAATACACTTAACTTTAGGGTTAGATATCTAATTTAAAAAAAACCTCGGGGCAACCTTATGAAAACCTTAGATACTAAGTTTCAGCCTGATCGGTAAAATAGTTTAGGCTCTAGTCCGAAGTACAGACAGACGGAAATTCAAAAAACACTTTTTTGGATTCAG
>CABFVX010003005.1:49251-75033 GCA_902151425.1 Timema shepardi | reverse complement strand
CCCCCCCCCCCCAACAGCTCCTATTATCCATTACCCTAACCAACCTCGTGTTTCAGTGGTCAGAGCCTCTGGCTGCTGACTTAGAAGTCCCGAGTTTGATTCCTGGCTGTTACCGGGGGATTTTCTTCTAAATTGGTATAATTCCCATGATCACCAAGTTTTGTTTAATTAGACTTAGGTTAAATCAAGGTCTTCATTGGCTTTACCCCGTCATATTCGTTATCATCACCCCCTCACCTCATTGAGATATGGAACGAGCCTCCACGAAAAGGATGCAAGCTATGTTAAATACTTTCGGGAGTCTCCTAGGCTAGAGATGTGGGACGAAAACTTTTCTGGAAAACTATAGGGATTTTTTTTTTATAACGGAATTATTATTTCTGTAAAATAATTTTAACTGATTAAATGAAACTAATGTAATCGAGTTATAAATATCCCAAGTGTCCACGTTTATACTTAAGATTAAGGTCTACTAATGGCGTTAACACCAGAAACATTGTAATGTACCTGATTCGCCCCTAAAGAATATGTGAGAGCATTGACAATAATATCGTCCTAATTTCATAAACGTATTTTATTTTATTTAGGTGACCTGGTGGTCTAGGGGTAAGGTGTCAAACTTGTATGCTGGCAGCCGGGGTTCAATCCCCGGTCCCGGCAAAGATTTATCTGATTACCAAACCCTTCCTTCACCTCTGACAAGACATCTTGTGAATGTGAGGAATGCCAGGTCTCCACCGTGGTTCGGATTCCACGTTAAACTGTAGGTCCTTCATTTCATTTCATCTCACTATCACCCTACCATTACACATGAGCATAGGTGCGTATAACCCGAACGGGTAGTAAGACGCGGTGCTAATAATAATAATAATAATAATAATAATAATAATAATAATAATATTTTATTTAAATAATACAACCTATTACGTGGCGCTTAAAGCACTTCTTCTTCTAAGAAGGCACAAAACCTACTGTAAATGACGTCAGAGTGCACCAGTAGAGTCAGTATGACAATTTAAAATGTCTTTAAAATAATAACTTCCTCTTCTAGAAAGATCGATATGCATTTTTAAAAGGTAATTTGAGTCAGTTTCCTGTTCTCGGACATACTACCTTCATCCATATGTTTTTTTATATCTTATTTTATTTTTCTAGAAATAAGCTTCTAGAAGTTTCCGTGAGTAATAGATATATACGAAGGATGGTGCAATTGAAGGGCACTAGGAGAGTAGGAGTCCAGTGACTCCAGTCCTTGATGTACTCGGACTGCAACTCCTGTCCACGATTCCTACGATCGTGTCATCAGCCGCCTCTCTAAATTGTTACGCTAAACGACATGATCAGTTTTTCGACCATTACAAATAGTGATTATTGAATAAATAAATAGGATCAAACTTTACAATTGTGCTATTATTCAAGAACTCTTAAATTATCGCTCGATCACGGGCCTATAAATACCAATTATATCATCAAAATACCGTACCGCATTAATTAGTGACCCAACTCGGTGGCGTAGTTGGCTAACGCGCTAGTCGTGTTGAGCTCGACTGCTGAGGACGGGGAGATCGAGGTTCGAATCTCGGTCGGGTGAACTGGGGGTGATTTTTCCTAAATGGTTTTCCACTCTCCCTCCACGCAAATGTGGGTTCACTTCCTCTAATTCAACCTTCCTAATTCCTAATCCATTAGCGTAATTAGTACTTAAAGCGTATAGCCCGAACGGGTAGTAAGACGCGGTGCTAAATAATAATAATTTAATTAGTGCTCGACCACGCGGCAATTATCAGCTAATTAAACGGTAATCTCTTCAATTGTGACTCAAACAGTGGAACCCATAACACCAGAACTATACAACATCATCAAATATGCTTCGGTGGTCGCACGGTCTAATGCGCTACTCTCGCAATATACTAGGCTGCCGATAACAGGGAGAGCGATGTTCGATCCCAGTCAGGTACACTGAAGAAGATTTTCCATAAACGGTTTTACAATCTCACTCCACACACATGCGGGTGCTATTCCCCTAAATTCAACATACTTAATCTCCAACCAGTGAGACTGGAAGGGGAGGAGGAGTTAATTGGCACCTCCCTGGGTATCCGGCCTGACCCGGATAATCTCACCCTTCTGGGTGGGGGGTTGAGCTTATTAGGTACCGACCTAGAAACTGTCCTGGGACTCGGTGTCCAGGGGTGCCTGGTACCAGCCGTTTGCAGCCACGTCATAGAATGTGTGCCCCCAGCTCCTCATTTCTACCAAATTAATGTAATTAGAACATAGGCGTATAATCTGAAAGGATATTAAGGCGCGGTGCTAAAAAAAGAGTAGTAAAGAAACAAATGAATTCAAGCCTTTGTAGACCCGTTATGTTCATAAATCATACTTCAATTTTTTTTTATCATCAATAAGTTATTAAAAATAATCTTAAGGTTGACCCGACATTTGTCTTCCCCCCTCCCCCACGTGCTACCTATCTATCCCTACCCAACCCTGTGTCCCCTACCCCATTCTTATAACCCACTCGTCTCTTAACACTCCATGTTTTGAAGTATAATATTCTCTAGGTGCCAACTCTACAATTTAACCCCTCCACTGCACTGCAAGCTCCCACTGCAAAAAAACAAAAAAACAAAACAAACAGAAAATTTGCTATTCTAAATTTCCCGGATAGTTATAATTTCTAGCTCTACCACAAAATATACATGCCAAGCTACCTTATTCTAGTCTCTTTTCACCTTGTAATACTAGTAGTCCAGGTAAGATAGCAGAAAAACATTCATTTCTTAAAATAAATTAACCATCCACTTTATCAACGTGATAATTAGTAGAAAAATTGTAGAAATTGAATTTATATACGCTAGACTAAATCGGCTTGTAGCTTTTACGCTAAAAAAAATCATAAAAATGCCAAAAACTGGTATTATCACTTTTAAGTGGTGATTTTTTTTTTCGAAAACAAAAAAATATTCCGTGATGGCGCTTTAAAAAGAAAAAAGAAATTAGCCCTTGTCGATTGAAATCGGCTCAAAACCTTTGTCAATAAAATATTAAAATTGTGAAAAATTGCTATTATTTGACATTTAATTACTGGAGTTGTAATTGTCGAAGAAATTTCTTATTGGGGATAAAATGGTAGCACTTATTAGTGCCTACTTACAATAAAAATTTTGTGCAAAAATAATCATAACGTTTTGAGAAAATCACGAGTATGTAAAAACAGGTGTTCCCGAAAAATGACTTGGAAGCGTCCGATAATGGTCTTAGAGTGATTTTTAAAAGCGCTATTTGTTAGCGAAGAGTTAATCTACAAACCCCATATAATGAAATGTAAGCAGGGTACGATTTAATACCTAAAAAACGCGCCTGAATGTCGGCGTGTTTGTAGCTTTGGTGACGTGGTGGGGGAAGCCTCTCTGGCGGCCGGGCTTCGAGCGTTTTAAGTTGAAGTATCTTGCCGAAATATTAATAGGGGCATATTGCTCACGCATAAGAAGCAAGTGGTGAATGGCTACTTTTGATGATTCACATTGGCATGGTATTATTTGCCATTTTTTTACATTTTTAATCCAAACATAGATATTGTCCAGGTGTTTTGGGAACATAAATAACATCAAAGTTAGTAAAAAAATTGTTATTGACTTTTTTTTATTGTTATTAGTATATGGGTTGGCGTATGGGAACTCCACTTCCTTTAACGAGTCAAAACACTTTTTTCCCGGTGACGTAGGTTTTCCCGATGACTCATACCTGGTGCCTGGTGAGTTGCCAAGACAGGGATAGATCGTGACCTTGAAACAGTGAGCTAAAACACGAGGTCATTGACCCTGGAAACTCTTTACCCCCTCCCCCTTCTATGTAACAATGGGTTTTCCCCGTGACTCATAACTGGTGCCAGTTTGGCGGGTTGACAAGACAAGTCGGGACAAGAATAGATCATGACCTTGAATGATGTCACAATGGGTTTTCCCTGATGACAGGCACCAGTTTGGTGGGTCGACAAGACAAGAATAGATCATGACCTTGAAACCGTGAGTTAGATCATTGACTCTGGCAAACCTCCCCTCGGCAATGGGTTTTTTACCCGGTTATGTCGCAACTAGTCATCGCAATGTCGCAACCCCCTATGTTGTAATGGGTTTTTCCCGGTGATGTCACAACTAGAGGGCACTGGCACAGCTTTAATTATGCCCAATCAGGGGCCTCGGAATCCTCATTTAGAGGCCTCTACCCCCCACAAAAGTCTGATAAAATTAGTTGCTTGGTATCGTCTGTTGACATGCGTGGGTGTAGGTATCCATCATGTACCGGGGAAGTAAGGTAGAAATGTTCCAGCGTTTACGTGGAGTGCGGGAGAGTATAAAACCACCTGTTAGAGATTCAAACATCGATCCCCCCCCCCTCTTCCTCGGTAGTCTAGCTCAACACGAATATGGCGCGTTAGCCGGGAAGTCTATTAGAAAAAACCTCCCTAAATACGCTCGACGCTGTTGACGGAATCTATAATATTGAGTATTATGGCGTGGATTTTAGTTTATCCTGAATATTTATTAAAATTTATAATGTCCGTTTACACACACACACACACACACACACACACACACACACACACACACACACACACGCACGCATATTATTTTTTTAAATTTATATATCGTAATTGTTGTGACGTTATAAAGTAAAAAAATAAATTATTTTAGTAACAATATTTTTATCCACATTGTTTGAGACTGAGCTTCTAAGCTAAGTAAACTGTATTTATATGATAGGAGAGGGAGTGTTTGGGTGTAGACGTTAAAACACAAACATAGCAGTTCTATAATATTTATTCACACACAACTTGGAATATTTGTATATATAAAAATATATATAGTTTTAGAATATGTATTTACGAGCATATCATACACCTTTATTGGACCATACCAGGATACATGCTGAGATACATAGGTTATATATATATTAATATTATACAAACTATGTGTGAGAAAATGATACTAATAAAGACATGTAAACATATTTTTAAATATTATTCATGTAATTATTTCTAATATATTTCCATTTTTAATGAGCTAAACTATTTTTAACATGTAATAAAAATATTAAATGAATGTTATTTTACAGAGACAAAGTTTGTTAGGGTTTTAGTTAATTTAAATAAAATATAGTGAAAAATATATTCTGGAGATAAAATAGAAATGTTATGTCCAAAAGGTGAAAAAAAACCAATTATTATTCTATAATAATATTTCTGATTGAAATATGTGACCAATTAATAAGTACTATGTTTTATTCATAAAAACAAACAAATACATAATTTTGTTGATCACAATAACCGATCTTTAAATATAAACTTTAAACCAACTTGTTCTAATATATTTAACAAAATTAAAATTTTCAAAAATATATTATTTGTAAATTATCCGAAATTATTTGGTATTTGAAAAAAAATTTAGGCTATTCTTAAATATCATGAAAAAATAATCTTTGATTTTCATTTTATATTCAATTTTCCCAGTTAATTTCCAAAAAATTCAAATGGATGCTAATGGACTAGGAATTGGGAAGGTTGCACACACATTTGCGTGGGGAGGGCGAGTGGAAAAATCAGCCCAGTTCACCCGTCCGAGATTCGAACATCGATCTCCCCCCCTTTTCCTCGGTAGTCTAGCTCAATACGAATATAGCGCGTTAGCCAACTGCGTCACCGAAGCGGATTTCTATAACTCTGCAATTTTTTTAGAGCGTTAACAATTTTTACGAGGCTGGCTCTTCTATATGTATACACTTTAACCCAACCAAATATTACAACAGATTGAAAGAAGAAGCAGGGTTTAAGGTAAGGTGTCACACAACCACACCCACGCAAACTCGACACATTTTAGCACCACGTCTTACTACCTTGTTAGGGTTATACGCTTAAGTACTAATTACGCTAGCGGATTGATAATTGGAAGGTTTGAAACCGCATTTGCGTATAGGGAGAGTGGAAAACACCCTAAGCTTACCCAACAATAATTCAAACCTTAAACTCCTTAAGTACTAATTACGCTAACGGCCTGATAATTGGTAAGTTTGAATTTTGACGCTGATGAAGGACTCCATAATATTAAGTACTATGGCGTGGATTTGTTTAGTTTACCTTGATATTTTATTAAAACTTATAAATATAGTATAATAAATTAGTTTTACTAAGGACTTTTGGCACAACAATATAGGGCTTGTATTTATAAAAGTAATTAGCGTTTGTCGACCTTGCAGGGATTTGAACCCTCCTATCTCCTTACGTCACAGGGCGTGATGTGTACCCGCATTTGTGCGTCAGGAAAAAATAAACACGCCCGCAGAGTGTCCATCTCTAATGTACTTAGTTAAACAACGGCAAATTTACAAATTAGACGATATATCTCGTCGGACAGTGTAGCCCCCCCCCCCTCCCCCGAAATATATGAGCCTGACATTCGTTGTGCGTGACCCACTGTGGTATAGTGTTAAAAATGGCCTAATTAAAAATTCAAAAATCCTGCTTCGAGAAACATTTGGACCCCCTCCCGTTCACCTTTGTTAAAAATTTCAGATCTCTGCGTGCTCTAGATTTGGTTGGGCATCGCATACAAACAAACACTTCCTTTTATTAATATATATTCCTGTTCCATTAATAAAAATATGCGGACAATATTTTGAGAATCGATTGCCTCTATGAGTTTTAGGAGTTTGATGAAAGGCCTTCCTTCTTCTTATTCAATAATATCATATGGGAGGAAAATAAATTTAAAGGGGGGGCCAAACTATTAAACCCTCCAGTTCCTCCACCATTGATTACATTAATGATAACGTATTTATTTTTCAGATTAGAATACAAAGATGTCCAAATGCTGTGCATATAATTGCTACGTAAGATCATGGCACAATCTAGGGCTATATCGTCTTCCACCAAAGAAGGACAAAGAAAGAAGAAAATTGTGGATCCAGAATATTGGGCGACGTAGATTGAATCCAACTATTAATACACGGCTTTGTGAGGTATACTAAGTTCAGATTTTAGCAGTGTAGGTGTGTTTCTCAACCTTGGGCTCTTGGCATACTCCCCTTTATGAATTGCAGGGACGCACACAGAAATTCTTCTTAGAGGTGTTTCAAAGTATTTATTTTTAAAATTAGGTAAATATAAATAGCTAGACAAAGGGCGATCTCAGTGGTCTCAGGGTAAAGTGCTGACCGCAGTATCCGATTATTGTGGGTTCAAACCCGACATAGGCTAACAAGATTTATCCTAATCTACTAAAATCCATGGCGCAGCTTCCGTCGGAGGAGAAGTAGAGCCGTCAGTCTCATGCCGATTGTGGTATGTTAAAGAAATCCGGAATATATATGAAGTTAATTTCTGGCAAAATTGGTAGGCTATTCCGCACTCGCTCGTAGAATTCACTCTGATTCTTGGGACAAGTGTAGGGTGGATGTAAAACAGATCGGAAAATAAAAGAATGGCAATTTCTTGTGACTTGCCATATATTATAAACGTCGACACCGCATGAGTAAAATAAGATGTAGAAAAAAAGGAAGAAAGAAAGATAAGTAGCAAGACAAAACAGAAATAGTATCTTTAGGCCTATAATAGGAATATAGCGGTACTTAAAGGAAAAAAAACCCTTTCATTTTGTGGTTATGGCTGAGAATCACATGCCTTAACCTATGTACATAAACTATATAATCTTTATGCACTAAAAAAGAGCAGTCACTATGGATTAACATAGTGTAATCCATTAAGGTAATACTGCTTGCTACCTTTCATGGGAAACGAAGGGTACCTACATAGCTTAAGTAACATTTTAAACTTTCGAACACTTCTTTCTATCGCGCAATAACTTTAATTAATAGGTAACTATGTTTATACTGTATATTCTAAAACTGGAGTATTAGTGAATTCCTCTTAGATAAAATTGTTGTATAGACTAACATTACTTTTTTCTTTATATTAAACATCTTGCCTGTTCCCTTCAAGGAAAGCTATGCTTTAAAATATATTTTATCATTGACCACTCAAGTAAATTTGTTTGGAATTCGCATGCTTTCTCAGAAATTCTGTTTTTTTTTACAAAAAAATTGACACTTAAGTAATCATTAACATCATATGAACACAAGTAAAAAGTTAAAATCAATAAAATAAGTATAAGAAAGCTAAAGTAACAAGGAGGACGTGGTTTATTTTCGCGTTGAAGAGAAAGAAACAACGAATTAACAATGAAACTATTAAAGATTAAAGCTTAAAAAAACCTCTCACGCATGATAAAGTATTTATTATAAGCAATCCCTTAGGAATGATTAAGCCTTCAAACGATAAGATTAGTAAGGTACTAATAGAGTTATTTCTCTTTATGGTTACTAACACAGTTTGTAGAAGCATACTTTTAGCTACTCTTTTGATTTGATATAATTTCCAGCAACATTTTACTGAGGAACAATTTAAAAGAGCAGCTGGAGGGAAAATGATTCTAAAAAAGACGGCAGTGCCAACAATATTCTGCCACCAAGAAATGACAGATCTACCTCCAAAGAGGCGAAGGAGAACGGAAAATGAACCAGTCCAAGGTATTATGCATATAACATTTTATTATTTTGATTTGGCATTAAAAAATGCTTTATTTAACTGTCCTGTATTCTCATATACCTAAGTAAAGAAACAGATTTCTTTTTCAATCAAAATTAAAAAAAAGTTAATTTTAAAATATTTTTTTTTTAATACAACCAATATTCTATTTTAGAGAGGTCAATACTATTTTAGAAACTAATTCAATCATTAAAATAATTTGATTATTGGTTCTAATTAGTAGACAATATCAATTTATATTATTATATATTTCTTTAATAGGAAGCTCAAGGCATTCCAATGTTTGAAACAATCTTTTCTTAAGTTTCCTTGGAATAAATTGCTTATGCTACTAACATTTGTCATTTATTACATTATTATGTTTTTACGATATTAAAATGAAGAGTATTTTTTACCATGTTTTGATTTTTTTTTCAATCTTTTGACTCACATCAAGGATATCAATGAACCACATGGGGACAATAAATCATTAATAGGCATGCTCCCATGGCAAATATTGGGATACCCTATTTAGCTCTAAGTAAAATGTGCCCATTTTGATTCAAATATGATAACCATTTCAAGTATTCCATTTCCTTGACATAAAATTTTCAATACCTTCACGAAAAAAAAAGTCTAAGCATGTAGATTAACTGACAAATTTCTCTTAACTTCAGTAATGTATACAGCCATCATATTTTGTTGTTATTTAATAGCCACTACTATCTGATTCCGTGCCCGCGTGGTCTTATGTGCTACTCTTGCAGTAGACTACACTGCCAATGACGGAGATTGAGGTTCAAATATCGGTCAGATGTACCAAGGTTTTTTCCTAAATAATGTTCCTCTCTCCCTTGATGCAAATGAGGGTACACTTCATCTGAATATAGCCTTCTTAATCCCTTAGACCATTAGCTGCACTAGCACATAAGCGTATAGCCTGAAAGGGTAGTAAGACGTGGTGCTAAAAAAACAAAAAAATTACGTTAACAATAACTTCATTCTATGATATATTTAATTATTGTTTTGATTTATATGTAATAATATTGTAAAAATATTATTATTTCTTTGTTTGATATAATAACAATAACAGCATTTAATTGATCTTTTTTAAAAATTAAATTGCAGACATCAGTGGGCTTACCTCTGGGAACTGTGTGGCTGATGCCATTGAGGCATCCTGTTCTACACAGCAGCAAGAACCAAGAGAGACGCCTAATAATGTTTCTTCACTTGTTCAAGATCATTTCAGTATATTAGAAAGGGTACCACGATGGGCTCAAGGCCTAATTGAAAATACAAAACAAATCCAACAATTGCAAGAAATTATAATTTCTTACCATGGGCCCCAGCCACCACCTTGGGCCCAACAACTGTGCATTAATTATCAAGAACACAAAAATCAGGTATCCTCTGATCAACAATCTGCTGGGCTATCCCAAAGGCCTATAATGTCAGGCACATCAACACCAAATGAAGAAAATTGGAAAGAAATCGCATTTCATTCGGGTCTAGAACCTCAGACCTATCCGGATGATAAGGTATATCGTATCGGAATGGAAATAAGGAATAGAATTTCAAAAATGAGAAGGGTAGAGCTGGACTTTAAAGAAGGACAGTATATATGCGAAGCTTTGTCCATCTACCCTCAACTATCGAAGAGATTTCAAAATATGGTGGCTACTAAAGCAAGTTTATTTTTGAACGCGTTGAGGTCGAATATATCTCCAAGTGTCTCACCAATTCCTTTTAATACCCATACCGTGGTGAGATGTATCTCCTCACCAGTACCAGTTCGTGTACCTAGTTCTTTAAATGTACCTCACACATTTCACAGCTCTCCGGCTCACTGGCCAAGTTTTACCAACAACATTCCCACTGCAGATAGTAGGAGAGGTATTTATAACGTCAAACATGATCAAAATTCACATCCAACACTTAGCATGCCTTCTTCATCTAGACCTTTGCGGAATGGTTTCCCAGCTCACCAAAATGTGGAGGAAATGCCTCCGCGTCCAGTGAGCAATATTAATTATATCTACAAACCAGAATGTGGCGATAAAAGGAAATATTTTCAAGCAGAAAAAGAGAACAATAATTTTGCAGATGAAGGCAATACTTCATTTGTATTTCAGAATACCACTAGGAAAAGACAAAACGCGCCCTTTATTAGGCCGAATATACCTTTCAATTCTGTTCCTCAGATAAATACATCACATCAAGACCACCATTTTAATAATATGAATGGCTGTCAAACATCTTCATCGGATAACATTTCTTCTCAAGAAAATACTAGCTTGAAACATCATTTCAAAAATCCTTCTTCCCAACATTGAAAACTTACATAATGTGGTCTGTGTGGTAATATTTATTTTCATTCACCTTTAAGTTCTGTGCAGCTCTAATAATTTGTTTAGCTCCTGAGACTAATTTAGAGCAGAGTCAATCCAAATTAAATTAAACCAATTTTTATAGTTTAAATCAAATGTAACAACTTTTTTTTCAAAGATGCTTAGAAATGTTACTTTTTTAATAATTTTGAGTTAGCTTACATTTGAAATGATGCAATTTAACTTTGAAATAAAATACAAAAAAAGGTTCTTCTTGTGTTTCAAGTTTGAACAATTAGAAGTGTCTAAGATATTTTTTATAATCAAGACTACATTTTATAATATTTGGTCATTGAATAAATAACCAAACTAGAAAATTTCCTCCAGGACAGAGAATGAATGGTCAAAGGCGTTAAAATCACTATCAACAAAGCCGAAGTTCAAAAGTAGGCCAGATGCACTGAGAATAGTTTTCCAATCTCCATTTTAAGTAAATACAGGTGTATTTACTATTAGCTACTCTTTCTCTTTACGCATTAGATTAAGTCAATAACTCTGTGTTAAAACAACTACATTTAAAAAACATCTTTAATTAAAGAGAGTTACGCTAATGTCAGTAAATATGGTAACTCTTTGTTACTGGGTAGTCACCCATTGAACTGTTTGTAGAGAAATACCAGATTGGCAGCTTGATATCTTAACTCAGAGTAAATAGAGCTATTACTTTGGATCTTAAAAATTGCCCATATTTGCCAAGATTTACAGACAAAAAACTTAGGGTTTGGATTTGGTTATGTTATTTTAATTTGTATTTTGCAAATCATCGTGAAAAATCTTCAAAAATTATCTGACTTTTGCAGATCCTCCCTGTTTTCCAGGCGTATGTCTACCCAGACTAAGGTTTAACATGGAAGATAATACGTTAGATCTAGCAGAGGATAAAAGCAGCTGAGGGTGGTCATCATAATATGATTTACAGACTATTTAATTTTTAAATACTGACTCCAGTCGAACACAAGAGTAGCAAGTTAGACCACGCAACTCCCGAAGGCTGATTATTTGTAATCCGCCCATTCTACTTGAAATCTTATTTTATTTTAGAAAATGTTGCTTTTTTACTATAGAACTCAACTGAAGTCTAAAATTTGTGTTAGGCCCACTAATTTTTCTATTGTTAACATTTGATACAATCCTTTTTGCGATCAAAAATATGCTGCCTGGCAAAAAAATGTTATGTTTGAAAACACAGATGTTAAAAAAAAAGTTTGCAACCAAGAGGCTCTAAAATTTGATTATATTAACTTTCTGTGATTTTATATTTTAAAGTTAAAAAAAAAGGGGATATGCAAAAGATCCATCGGGAAGAAAATATTTCCATTGACATTAATTTAAAGTAGAATCGATGTCAGGAGAGGGATTCGATAAGCTTAGCTCAGGAAAGTCACATGGAAAACTTGTGTTCATGTGGGGAAGAACTTTCGGGTTCTATGGTGCCATATAGACCTTATTAGGTAATTAAGTAAATCAATAGATTCATACCTTCTGTAATAAAAGTTACTAAATTGGATGTTTAATCTACGACAACATTTCTTTCAAATATTGCCACAAGGTGTACAAATATTTTCTTGTAGTCCACTCAAAATTAGTCAATTTTGTTAAATCAACAAGATTGAAAGTTAAGCCTAGTTCAAAAATGGCGCGCTCTTTGTGCTTCAGTTCCAAACTTGTCACACACACACTCCGATGAGATGACATGCAGTGCACCTGATTTCACAAGACCTAAAGTTTAGGAGCTATGACTTTAGGTTTTATAAAATTAGATCCAGTAAAGTTTAGATCTAGCGCCTTTAGGTCCACTGCCTGTTTGAACTGTTAAGGATATTTTTACGTAATCTATGAAACATTACTTTTAGGTCTAGTAAAATTAAGAGCTATAAAATTAGGTGTAATAAAGTTTGGTCTTATGTGGTTTAGTTATTATGGGGTTTAGTTCTTATACCGTTTAGGTCTTGTGCCGTTAGGTCTTATAAAGCTAAGTGTAATAAATTATAACCTCCATTTCATTATAAATATTCAATTCTGTAACGGCTATCAAATAAACAACATTAAAATACTACATCATCCCTTAGAGTTTAGAACCTATGACCTTGCCTTGATGGTCATAGAGCCCGGGGTTGAGGGTGCATATCAGGACCTGCATAGGTTGCGTACAAGGGGGGTAGAGAGTCATTTGGATTTTTTCACATCCCGCTGCAAGGTATAAAATGTAATTTTAATTCTATTTAATAAGATTTTAATTCTATTTAATAAGATTTTAATTCTATACCGCATCTCTAATTTCCGTGAGGGTTAGAGGATGGAGTGTATCGAGCCAGGGGTCAGAGGGGAAGGGAGTGGAAAGCCTGTCGAGACCTGCACAGGTTGGGAGAGTGTAATTCACCGTTATAGACTCTGAGAGCTAGGGTTCTAGGGAAGGGGATGATGGGTTTAAGTAGTTGGGTGTAATTCACTGTTATAGGGTTTCGGGGCTATTATGACCATTTTACGCAAAGTTAGTTTCTAGCGCTTGATAGCTTCACTTTCGAGAAAAATATAGTGTTTGGTTATTATGACCATCACACTTTGTATCGTTCGCTAGTTTTAGCTTCGACTTTGCTTCTAACGTCAACGAACAGAATAAAATCAGTTGGCGTCAACAGTTGGCAACACTTTTCCAAATAACATTTTAAGAAGTTAGAGGCTAGAAATTAGGTACATTTATTTCAAGAATGCTGGTATTTATGGCTGCACATTAGTCATATATTTTAATTCTCCCAAACAGCTGATCACAAGTCACATTATTTGCAAGAAAGATTTAGCTTAATTTAATAAATCTATTGAATTATTTTGTTTGACTACGGTTGGAAATGAAAAAATACTAGGGCTACATTATTCAATACACACAAAATATTTTAGTCAAAAATTCATAATGAGAAATATTTATTCAATTAGTATGTCACGCGGGGAAATGAATTAATATGATAAATTAGCAAATAAAGTAACAATGTTTTGTATAATATGTATGAGTTACGACCCAATGCTTTATTATTGATATATTTGTGTTGATACTGAAACAAGTGAAATATGTTGTGTGAATATCTTAGAAAATAAAACCCTAGTTATTTAAAGTGGATGAAATCGTTCAAGAACTCCCAAAAATAGTTTTTACACTGAATATTTTCGACAACTTAATGTCAAAACAATGGGCATCTATACACAGTCGGCCTACTATTAATGTTAAAAATAAAGTTAACGAGTGGATGGTTAAAAATAATAAAATGCATCTTTTATTTAAAGGGAATTCTTGAGATTTTAGTTAAGTGATTAATACTATATGGGTATTATATTTCTTTATAATGAGTTGTTTGCAATTTATTACCTTCAGGATAACTAGGTCTAAATACTAATTATCGGTTTCAGATAAATTTAGTAAACCTTTTATGATTAATAAACCTGGGCCTAAACCAAACTGCATGTAAACATTAAGCTAGGGCCTATTTTGGTTATTTTCAGTCTTGGTTGCAATATTTCACAAGCCTACAACTTACATTAATGTGGATAGTAATTACTACTGTATGTACGATTCAGTTTAAATAGGCTTAAGGGAAGGTGGGTAACATTTTTTATTTTCATTAATTAAAAGGAAAAAAAGTTATATTTTTGACTTTTGACCAAATGGAACTTTAAAAGCATCATATTTAGTGTCATAATCATTATAAAAATCAGACATATTTCTTAAGGATTTTTAAAAATCTTAAAAATTGAATAAATATGTATTTGTCTCAGTGTTCCCCAAGATGGAGAACACTGAGACTAACAGTGGGTAACAATGAAACAATGATTAAGTTAGAGAATTGTTTCATGCAAAATAAATAGGCTTCCATGTTTTAAGAAATAAAAGTTATTTTTATTAACAAAGGTACATCTTTAATATTTAAAGCTATAAGACTAATAAAAAGTTAAAATTTCAAGGTAAAATTATGTTTCTATGAGTGTAAACCTAATAAAAAATAATAATTCTAAGGTAAATAATTATAAATGTTAATTAATATGAGAGTAAAGAATAATTTTAATAATTCAAAAACTTAGGTCTTTAAAGAAATGTTCAAAGTGTAATTAATTTTAAATTTAACATAAAATTATCATAGAATATTAATTCCAGAAAAAATAACTCCAAATGAATAATATGAGTGTTGACGTTCTGTTGTACCAAAAACTTTTGGTGGTGGTAAAATATGGCGAATATCTTTTAACTGCACTGATGCTAAATCTGGTACAGTCGGAAAACAAAAATTGATTATCTATTGTCACACTTTTACGCAAGTAGCTTACACCTAAGTCACCATTTTTGTCTAAATTTAAAATTTCCTTTCCTATGTAATAAATCTTCTGATTTTTTAAAATTGAAATTCTACTAGGATATGATCACCTTCTACTGGGTCTTTTGATAATGCTTCAAATCCTTGAAGATGCTCAAAATATTCTAGGCCATCAGATGAGTCATCGTACTCAGGTTCAATGTAATCTTCACTAAACAAACTCTCCTTTAATTTCTTCTGTTTTTTCCTTGATATGTTACTTTTTCCTAGACTTTTCTGATTTCTTCCTTTATTGGTGTATCCGTAGCTATCATACTTTTTTCTTTTTCTCTTTCGTTCCTGATTTTTTTTATTACTACTAGGAGTGTATGTTGGATATCCTCTTACTTCTTCTGGAGAAACAGACAAACTGGGTAGTGATGTGGATTGCTGAGGTCTAATAGAGGATGTTGTTGGACTGGGTTCAATATGTGGTGAGTTCACATTGAATTGAAGGCTAAGTGAGGATGTCGTTGGAACGGGTTCATTAATGGTTGAGTTTACATTGGGGTGAATAATTACGGAGGGCGTTGTTGAAACGGGACCAGTGGCTAAGTTCACAGTGGGATGGTTATTTTCTTGAATATTATTCTCAGTATTTTGAACTGTATTGTCAAGAGGTGGCATACAAGTAACCAAACTTGACATGAAATCAGTATCTGTGTGAATTTGGTCATTAAATGGATATATTCCCGATCTCTTGAATCCAGCTGTTATATTTTTTGGTTTCATCGCCTTTAAATGAGCTACTCCAACACAGGCTGCCACTCCATAAAGAGTTCAATTTTTACCAGGTCGTCTGATCATCCAAGAGTACACAACAGCATTGTAGGCTGTGGTAAAAGGTCCAAAACCCCCAACATCAAACGGTTGTAATTTTACAGATGAATGGGGCAGTATAGTCAAAACTGTAACACGAGTCTCTTTTGCTAAATCTAAAACTTCAATTTAGAGATGACTCATGATTGTCATAAATTAGTAAACTAGGACTGTTTTTAGAACTATGAGAATGTTTAATATAATGCTTCATAGTTTCTATAAATAATTCACAGGTCACCCACCCACTTACAGTTGCTAGGCCCAAGAAACCTGTTGGTGCACCTGTGAGCATGTATGTACTTCTTGAAATACACTTTGAGAAATATAATTACTGGTGGTAAAGCATTAACTGCTGCATTTATAAAGCAGCATGTTGTAACGTGAACCCCCTTTTCTCCACTTGTTGCAATATTTACTTGTTTAAGACCCTTTTCAGTAATTACCTTTTGAGGACTTTGAACAGCTGAAGTGCTGGTTTCTTCTAAATTGAACACTCTTGTTCCGTCTGAAAAATAATCAGAACGAGAAAAATCCTCTCTTAAATTGTTAAAACAAAAACGCCAGGGGTGTGCGTATTAAAAGCTGTTGCTCGGACTAAGCTGCAGCCCTCAGGTGTCCTAAGAGATATTCTGGGATTCCGGCGCATAAACCTATAAAACCATTCAATACTTGCCTTATTATTATCATCCCAGGTTTTTTGATATTTTATATTATTTTTTAGCTGCCAATTCATGAGCAAGTTTACAACAATCAGATATAAGTAGCCCATATAACATTTTGGAGCAAGTAACTATATATGATGCTAGAATTTCCTCTTGCTCATCTGTTAAAAAATTTATTTACAGAATAATTTGCTTTCATTCTAACAGATTGATCTGGAGAAGCCTTCTGCTTCGTCACATATTGACTTAAAGTCTGAAAACTTAATTTCTTTTCTGCTACCACATTTCGCCGACACTTGATAAAACTAACTGTACATCCTCTCTCATTACTTACCCAGAGAAAATGTCAATTTCAGTCTTTCTTTTAGGATTACGAGGCATTTTTATTTAAAACTCCAATCTGTAACGAAATAAATCTGATAGATTAATGTTATAACTACTGGTATTTAATGCTATTTTCATCATTGGGGAACAGTGAGACAGTATTTGTGCTGTCTCCCTGCTCCCTGGCATGACTTGTCTCACTGTTACACATAGTGCTTTGTTATTTATTTTTATCAAGAAGAGAACATAACCTGTAAATATATTTGGGAAAAGAAACCATGGTTCTGATAGAAAAAACTAGTAGCTAGGAGGTGGAATAGTTAGAATGGTTATATTGACAATACACGTAAATAAGTAATAAACATTATAAAATGGAGAAAAATTACTTGGTTACCTTTAAAATAGCAAATTTCATAAAACCCACACTAGACTATTACAGTACTTCACAAACACAATTTGGTGGAAAGTCACTAGTACAACATTTGAACACTGCATAGCACCACTTCACAGACATTCAAAATAGTCTGTTAGTTGATTTATCTCATTGTTACCCACCCTCCTTTACATTATTAACGTTTTGTTGAGGCTTCTTAAACAGATTAGGCCTACCTTTTTATTATCTTGTTAACTGGTTTGGCCATGTGTTTTGCCCGAATAGGGTATACTTAGATGATAAAAGTTGAGTTATAGAACTCTAATTTGTTTAGAGGGAGAGGGGAAAACCTTTAGGGAAAAAACAACCAATCACACCGAGCTAGTATTCAAATCCCAACCTCCCCACCATTGGAAAATTAGACCAAAGAGACTAACGTCTTGGTCAATGTTGCCCCCTGAGGTAGGTCAACATACTACTAACACCCCAACTATGTTGAAGCCTAACCTCCACCTACTATAGATTCTACAAACAATTCATCTTAATATTAGAATGTCACAATTGTCAGTGCTTTGATAGTGAATAATAATGCATTTTGATCCGGGGTGTCATGTTCGTGGAGCGTCCAGAAGAGGGTATGTTACCGTTATGGGGTCAGGGTGTTCAGGATGTGGTGAAGAGGAGGTATAAGGAATAGGTCAAGTGCATCGACATTCATCTGTAGAGAGAATGTAAATTTGTTACTAGGCTTGGGGAATTCGTCATTATGAGGTCGTGTTGTTGGGCTTAGTGGTCTGGCTCCACCAGTGATCTCTATGCTATACTGGATGGTCATAAACACACCCCTTGCAACGGACCAGGTCGTTACGTTAAATTTGTCGTCTGATTGCTAGCGATGGGACAAATTTAACGGTTTATTTCAATGTTATTGTGCCAAAACGTGTGTATCGTGAATAAAAGTATCTTAAAAAAAATATTGAAGTGTTATACCCCACTTGACTCAAGACACATTTACATTTAAGGATATACAATTCAGATTTAAAGGTAGAATTGTACAAATAAGAATAAAATCTTATATGTATTAAAATATGTAGCTAAATCCCATGTTGTTTACATTCACCCAAGACTAAGTTACAATATTTAAAATTGGTTACCTATTAAAAAGGTAGTTTCAAACTTAATTACATTCGTTAGAATGAAAAACTTTGTGTAGTAGTTTAACATTCAAATTATCATTTAGGCTTGTATGAAGTATTATTACTTTATTAAAATACAATAAAGTTGGCTCTTAGCCATATTATACTTAATATTCACGAAATATATTAAATAAGGTAGCTTAAAACTTAATAAAATATGTTGTATATTATAAAATGTTAAACATAGAAATGATATATTTGACTAGAGTAGTTGAGTTACATGACTAGAACAGTTATGAAATATTGTGAGCGATATATATGAGTGACGAGAAGGAGAAGGGTTGGCTTTTTGTTAATAATCACGTGTGTATTGTGTACCTTATATACAAATAAATAAAATAATAAAACACAAACATAACAACATATGTTTGAATAACAAACTGTGTGTAGTAGTTCTATATTCAAACCATCATTTAGGTTATAGGGTTTGTAGGAAGTATTACTGACTTACAATACATTTAAAGTTGGCTCTCAGCTTGTATGTTGCTTTCAGAAACCATATTATATTTAATGTTCGATAACTATAATGAAATAAGGTCACTAAAACCTGGTTACTTTTGATCGATTGACAAAATTTGTGTAGAAGTCTTACGTTCAAACGATCATTTGGCTTATAGGCTTGTAGGAAGTAAAACTATTTTAGCCTAAATCAAGTTTTTTTTAAAGAAACTGGTCATGAGTGTTGAACTTAGTTATGCTCTTCAAACCTTTTATCAAACCATTTATTTCGTTTAACTAAGCATACATTGATATATCTCATATATTCATAGAAATTAGCGTATGATGTCGAAATGTCACATTGATTTGTATGTGTGTAAAAGAGAAAGAGATACCTGATAATTTCCTTCTCTCTTACATAATGGTATGCAGATGACCGCTAGAAAATTTTAGCCACAGATGTCCATCCAGTTATATCATAGAGATCAATGGGCTCCACCTAGGCTTATATGTTATAGGAGTGGGCCCTATTTGATTTTAACGGTGGCCATCTCGGATTTCAAGTATTTTGGAGGACATTTTGAATTTTCCATAATGATTAATTAAGTCGATTAATATATTAAGCCCTATTGATAATATAATTTGGCTTTCAATAAAATTTAAAAAACTCACATTTTATAAAAGTATATATATAAAAGCTACCTATGTATGTGATTGATGCAGCTCTCAAGACTTTCGACGGTTAAAATATAATATGTATTTTAATGAGAATAACTCATTAATTAACTCACAAATGAGTGAAATTTGCTAATGTAATATGTCATGAGCTTAATTTGGTAAAATCCAAGCATCCGATTATGAGATTTGCTTTGTTCCCTCAATAATTGCAATGTAGTCCGCATTGGTAATCGAATGATTCAAACAATATATTGAATCGTTGGTGACGGGGAAACCTGGTTCAAATTCCATTTAATGTATTGAGCTGATGGTGAGTTGAAATAAATGGTTTCTGATTCTTCCTCCACACAAATGAGAGTACATTTAATATAAAGTCTTTATTTCTCTTTCTTACCACATTATGTACATGTGTGGATAGCCCCTGTTAGTAAATACGTGAAACGGGTGACATAAAATTATGAGCCACAATTATTGCACAGTAAAATTTTATTTTTTAGTTAATAATAATAATTATGTCCCTACAATAAATTTTTAATATTTTTTATTTTAAATACGGTGAAATACGGGAAGAAAGGATGAGTAGACAATTAAGTTTGAAAAAAAACCCTAGCATGCCTGAACAGGATAGATGAATATTAAGTTCCTAAATAAAACCTGAGCATGACAGTTGAGATTATTAACAATTAGGCAATCCTGACCGTCAGAGATTTCCATCTTACTTCTCCTTAGAACTATCCACATTTAATTTAAATATTTTAAAATGAATGAGATAAGAAGAATTTAGTGGAAATGTTCCCACATTTGCTTGAAAAGAGAGTGATAAATCATCTAGGAAAAATACTTCGGCAGGCTCGGCTGAGATTCTAATACCAACTTCCTTGTCAGCGACCAACTAGATTAGTTGAGCTTGACATTATTCCACATTTCAAGAAAAACTGTTTGTAACAGGCGGTTCGAACGTAAGTAGTATATTGTCAGTGAAGTTTCACACTTATACTCAAACCCATATAAAATAATATTATATTGAATATTTTACGCTATTTTAAAGATTATGTAATATTAATTATTCTCTGAGCCACCGGGTATGCAAGGTCAAGGTTCCTGATGTTTACTATTTCACAAATAAATGAGTGTCACTTGTTGCTGTATTACATCATATCATGTTCGATTCCCGTGTTCAGTGTAATTTTTCAATTTATTTGATATTCAGATTTGCTATAATAATATTTTACTTCAACATATTATACGTACATTTTATATATGTTGTTATTTTAATCAAGGTGGTATTGTTGCAAAAGAAGCAATGTGTATTGGACGCTTAGACAATGATCGATCTGTTTTAACTTGTCCTTCACTTTACTAGCTGGAAAAACAAGGTTTAAATAACCCTTGGTTACGTTAACCTTTATCAAGATCACAACATAGAATTTTTTTACTACTTTGTATTTTCCTGCATAAAATATATTATTGTAATGAATATTTTTTTTCTCTTTAATTTAAAGTGAAGTTGTCTGATTGTCATAATAAAAAACCTTATCTGGAAGTTAAAAAAAAACTATATCTACTTTCATGTATGCTTACGGCACGACAGCAAATTAATTGAGCAATTTTTTTTTTCAATGTTGGCTTCTATACAGATTTTTTAAAAATGTTTTAAAATGCTGGGTGACCTGGTGGTCCAGGGGTAAGGTGTCAGACTTCTATGCTGGCGACCGGGGTTCAATCCCAGGTCCCGGCAAAGATTTATCTGATTACCAAACCCTTCCTTCACCTCTGACAAGACATCTTGTGAATGTGAGGAATGCCAGGTCTCCACCGTGGTTCGGATTCCACGTTAAACTGTAGGTCCTTCATTTCATCTCACAATCACCCTACCATTACACATTAGCGTAAGTGCGTATAACCCGAACGGGTAGTAAGACGCGATGCTAATAATAATTTAAAATGCTTTTCCTATTATTATCCAACTGGAAATACCAAAAGTTTAAATATTAAAATAGTTTTAAATTCAATTGTATTCTTTTGAGGTGGTGTGGGTAGGCTGCATATTTTGTTTCAAGTAGTACTCTGCCCTAGGGAAAACATGAGGTTTTTAGAGGGAAAGTATAGGCTTGGCTTATATTCATCCGTGACTAATATCTAATAGTGAATAGTGTGTAGCGTACAGTGTATTCATAATAAATGGTAAAACTGTTTATAATGAAATGTAGTAATTAAAGTCTTGCTCAAATCTATTGTTATTTATTAATATAAATTGGCCCAACCACTTTTATTTACTTGATAAGCTTTTAAAGTGTTCTTCACTTTAGGGTTTTTCGATAAATAACGTTCATTAAATGATATATTTTGAAATATAAAATTAGTCTAATTTAAGATACGCTTGTACTATTAAATACATTTTTTTTTGTCAGTAATATTATGTTAGACCAACTTTTCAGTAACATAATTTAAAATAGAATATTTTTCCTTAGTAAATACGACCGCGTAGAAATTATATTAAGAAAGAGAAATATATTATAATGCTTTTGTTAATTTAGCAAGCTTCTGATGGGTTGAAAATTAAAATGTTCAGAACACAGAAAAGTCCATGTTTTAAAATCAACAAAACTTTTTGTAATAATTTATGTGTATTGGCTACCAGAATATAATTTGACACCGAACTAAAAACTATTATCGAATTTTAACTATTTTCATTGATTCTCTATTATCTTCACAACAACCAAAGCCTATTCATAGGCTTATTGTTCCTGTATTTTGGTTTTATTAGTGTTTAAGATTTTAATTATGTTTACAATATTAGCTTTCGTATTAATGCATTTTAAGCCATAATAATAATCAGGGGCGCACCCATGGGGCGGTGGGGGGTGGAGGGGGAGCTTTGGAGCTGAAGGCCCTCCTCCAGAAAATTAAGAATATTACAAAAAATATGATTAACACTATGTTATGTCAATAAATCAATTATATTTTGTTTAATTATATTTAATACAAAACAAATAATGTTGTGCAGTAATTTGGGCTTTTCAAAGGAATGATTTTTTTGTTAATGTTTAAATTTAGTGCAAATTTGCACTTCAATGAATACTGGACTTGTGAAACCGTAATATTTTCTAGAAATGGTTAAAGTATTTACTCTTTTTACATACAGTTTTTAAGTGTGTAGAGTAATTTAAATTATTATTTTAGAGCAATTATGTAAACACTATTTTATCAGGAAAAGGGGAAGGGGCCGTTGATATTATCATATACCCCCACCCCCACCAGCTGCAAATCCTGGGTGTGAAGAAGAATGTGTAAACGTAGACCTATTAAACAGTGGCGTACACAGTGACAGAGGGTAGGCCGAGGATCCGATTTTGGTACAAATTAGCTTAAATATTACCATTTGAATCCTTTGAAATAAACATTTTCCTCGGGGGGAAACACCCAAGCCCCCACTTTTTAGGGGGCTTAATCGATTCTCTGTCTTTCTTATCCCCCTACTTCGAATCGAATTTCCAAATATTACAGTAATTGAAATATATAATGGTGCAATTGTGAAAATTATTATGTAAAAGCTCCCACCACCCAACTCAAAATTATGGGCGTTCCCTGATAATAATAATAATAATAATAAATTTATCTTATTATTTTTCTATGTAATTGAATGTGTAATCCCTTTTGACAATAAACTCAATTTATATGTAGTCTGGCCTGATAGTAATAATAATAATAATAGTAATAATTTTATCTTATTATTTTTTCTATGTAATTGAATGTGTAATTCTTTTTTGACAATAAACTCAATTTATATGTAGTCTGGCCACATTATTTTTATTTAAATTTATCTAGGCTTACATGTAAATACAATTAAAGATAATGTCTGGTACTGAAAACAATATCTGTAAGGACGTACCTGACTTTACAACTGTGGGGGACACACATTATCATTAATCTTCCTCAGTGGCGGATTTAGCATTTTTGAGCCCCTAGGTACAATTATAATATGCACCCTCCCCACCTTTTTTTGGCAAGGGCCTTAAACATTTCGGTGGAAATAGTTGTTGGGGGATAAAGGGCGGAAGTTAGTATTCTAGAAAAGATTTCTACAAAAGATAATCAGGCATGTACAGTACATGCCCTAGAGTAGCTTGAGTTAAAATTATGAAGAAGGGGAGACTGACGTCAGCTACAAAGCGATTGCAAAGTACAGTTATTTAAAAAACAATATTGTCGTTCTGGCCCAAACTTGAACTATTGCGATAATGTTAGTCAATAATTTTTAAACGTAGTTATTAAAAACAAATTATTATAATAAAAATAATATTATCCAAAATGTGCCGCCCCCTAAAGCCACCGCCCCTAGGCCCGTGCCTTGTGAGCCTATTGAGTAAATCCACTTCTGATCTTCCTCTAACTAATTATATAAAATAAGCCGACCCTAATCTAATAAAGAGATTGATTCAAATGCTTTAAGACAAGAGAAGACAGCCAAGTGTTGTCGCTTGTGGTGTGCATAGGTGATCTTAGAAAACGTTCTGTAGTGGCAACATCACCGGCTGCCAGTACGGATGCGCGGGAGTCGGCCGAACATATTGGTCAGACTACCATGATCAGGGGATCGCGTTGCTGAAAGCTTATTTTGTGGAAAAAATCTTATAAACTTTGCATCCAGTTGTTTTAAGAGAAGTATCCGGATGTTTCAATTCCAAGGGACACGACAGTGTTTGACCTTGTGCAACGTTTCCTTGACACTCTGGTAGTGTTAGGGATAGGTTATAAGCAGCCTAACCTCTGGGTTAACGCCCGAGCTTACGAATAATGTTCAACAGACTCGGCAGTACTCTCTCGGTAAGTCATATCTCCGATTGTCTCAGCAGGTTGGAGCATCTAATTCAGCCTGCCAAATGACTACTAAACGTCTGAAGCTACAACCATACCGAGTTTGGGTGATGCAAGAGCTACGCTCACTGGATTCAGAAAAGCGTGTTGCCTATTGCACTCGGTGCATTTGCCCATGGAGATTCACTCGCAACAATATGACTAACCAGGTTAGTATTACTTTCTTCAGTGATGAGGCTTAGTTTCATACAAACGGGTACGTTAACAGCCGGAATCTGGGCTGCAGCTAATTCTCCCTTATTGCGAAGATCATGGAGAACGGAGGAGGTTACGTAATGATGAATTACATGCCCTGTACTCATCACGAGACATTGCTAGCATGATTAAATCTCGCAGATTACGGTTGGTGGGACATGGAGTGTGAATGGGAGAATCTATAACCATGTTCAGGATATTGACTGGTAAACCCAATGGAAAGCGACCCTTGGGAAGACCCAGACGCAGAGGTAAGGATGACATTAGAATTGACCTGAAAGAGAGAGGGGTAATGAGGTGGACTGGTTAGAACTAGCTCAAGATGGGGATAGGGTGTAATGAGATGTACTGGATATAACTATTTAGCTAAAGATAAGTTGTAATGAGTTGGACTGGATTGTACTAGATCAAGATAGGGATAGGTGCGGTAATTAACTTTAGGGTTCATGCCATAGAGTAAGTAACATGTTTATATAGACTGTAGTCCACAGCAAATTCCAAATTTTATTCTGGCCCTTCAACTAATTTGAGTTTGAGAACACTGATCTGAGCTAAACGTCACTCTCTCAATAGACCAGAACAAGGTTTCCAAACACTGAGACGTGACCCAAATGAGGCTCGTGAGGATGTTCCTGGGGGTCGCGATAAGGTTTCGAGGAAAACAATATATTTACCAGAAAACTATTAAATATTAAAATTGCAAATCCATTGTGAAACTTAAGCATAATGAAGGATTACTGAAATACTGACAATATCAAAATGGTATGAAGAAAGAATTCATAGTAGTTGGGACGCCCATACGCCTCAACTTGACCCCGGACCTAGTTTCAGAGCCCAGTTTGACCTACTGTTATTCCCCCACCCCTGACATACTTTCCTCTGATTGGCTGCTATAAATAGCCTCCTCCCCC